>CBVK0100097026.1:0-34711 GCA_900067695.1 Picea abies | reverse complement strand
ATATGATTAGAATCATGTACATATTTCTTCAATAATGAAACATGGAAAACATTATGTGCCTTTATTGTGGGAGGAATTTCTAGCCTATAGGCTATAGGTCCCACTCTATATAAGACTTCAAAGGTTCCACAATATCAAGGTTTCATCTTGGCACAAGCTCCAATTCTAAAGGAACTTTTCCTGGGTCTAACTCTGAGATAGACATGGTCTCCTGTCTTGAACTCTCTGGGAGTTCTCTTTCTGTCGGCATAAATTTTCTATCTATCCTAAGAAATATTTATATTTTTCTTTATCTGAATCACTTGTTGTTCCATTTCTTTCAGCATGTTGGGTCTGATTGTAATTATGTCCATTGGACTACTCCAGCTGATTGGAATCTTTCATTGTCTACCATATAGGGCTTCAAAAGGGTTCATCTTCAAGGATTCTTGATAACTGTTGTTGTAGGCAAACTCTACCAATGGTAGGTAGTCTTCCCACTTCTTAGGATGGTGCATTACATGCATCCTTAGCATGTCTTCTAGTATTTGGTTTACTCTTTTTGTCTGTCCATCCATTTGAAGGAAAAAGGCTATGTTGAACAACAATTTAGTCTCAAAACTAGCCATTAAGGATTTCCAAAAGTTTGAAGTAAATTTGGTGTCTATGTCAGATACAATTTCCCTAGGCATGCCATGCAGTCTCAATATCTCCTTCATGAAGACGTTGGAAATATCTATTGCCTTGCAAGTGGAATTAACAGGAATGAGGTGAGAAGACTTACTCAGGTTTTCCACCACGACCATGATGGCATCATTTTGCTTGGTTGATTTTGGTAATCCGGTGATGAAATCCATGGAGATGGTTTCCCATTTCCATTCTAGGATGGGTAGGGGTTGTAAAAACCATGTTGGGTGTCAGTGTTCTGCCTTATTGTGATGGCATTCTAGGCACTTGGCTAGATAGTCATCTATGTATTTATTCAATCCAGGCCAATAGAATTGTTTCCTAGTGGTCGTGAACATTTTCTGATATCCGAGGCGACTAGTATATGGTATCTTGTGTAGTTCATCCATTATGAACCTCTTCAAGTCATCACAGTTTGGAATATACAATCTATTTTTGTAGGCCAGCATACCTTCATCAATCATCTGGTAGTCTTCATACTTTATCTCTGTAGGATCTTTCCTTAGGTATGAGGTTATGATCTTGAAGAATGCATTTGTTTCTTGTGCATTCCTGATTCTTTCCATGACATCTGTTTAACAGGTGCTTATCGCTACCAGGTCAATCATCTTTATACTTCTACTAAGTGCATCAGCCACCCTATTCTCCTTTCCTTTGATGTGTTTGATTTCGAAATCAAACTCACTAAGGAGAGTCATCCACCTAGCTTGCCTGGCATTGAGTTTTGATTGATCAAACAGGTGCCTCAATACACAATGTTCTATCATAAGAACAAACCTCCTACCCAGGACATAATGCCTCCACATTTTTAAAGCATGCACTATGGTAGCCAACTCTAGGTCATGGGTCACATAATTGATTTCATGCTCATTCGATTTCTTGGACGTGTAGAAAATTGCACGTCCCTCTTGCATAAGCACTGTTGTTAGAAAAACAGGACCACGGAGCAATAAAATAAAACAAATGCGGAAACAAAACACAGAAGATAGAGCAATAAAATAAAACAAATGCGGAAACAAAACACAGAAGATACACAATACAAGAGAGACATAGATTTACGTGGTTCACCCAGTGTGGGCTATGTCCACCAGAGAAATTTCTAGGTCCTTCCTTTATTAGTATCTAGCATATGAAGGGATACAACCTATAGCAAACCTGTTGTAACTTCCTCTTCTTTCTCTCACAGTATCCTATCTCAGAATACAATATTCGCCATCAACCATAGCTGCAATACATTTCCCTCATAAAAGAGGGTTTCCTTCTAGGGAAAAAAACCCTAACATAATCTCTATTGTTAGATCTGCAACCTTATAATGAACGGTCTAGATTTAAAATGAAATTACAATATACTTTTACAAGACAATTTTTCCTTCGGGGGCCCGCTTGCCCCCAGACCCCCCAGCTGAGGGGATAGCCCCCCTGGACCCCACAAAGGGGATACCCCCCCTTTGCACTCCCCTACGTGGAAGAGTGTACATACTTATGGGGTGTAAATACTTCATGGGGTATAAACACAGCTGAAAGTAAAAGATCTATGAATCGGGAAGATAATCAGGCTCCACAACCAACAAGCACTCCTTCGATTCCTTCCTTATAGGCATCTGTACAAACGAGGAAATCCTTTTCATGGTTTGCAATATTCAGCATGGGTGCATGGCTCAGGAGGTATTTCAGTTCCTAAAATCTTTCTTCACATTTTGATGTCCAAGTGAATTTAACCCCCTTTTTCTGAAGGGCAATGATTGGACAGGAAATCTTGGAAAACCCTTTTATGAACCTTCTATAATATCCTTCCAAGCCCATGAAGGATCTGATATCATATACATCCTTTAGGGTAATCCATTCCATGATAGATTTTATCTTTTCGGGGTCTGCCACCACCCCTTCTTTAGAAATGACATGGCCTAAGTAATGGACTTGCTTCTGGAAAAAGTCGCATTTTCTAAACTTGGCATAGAGCTGATGCTCTCTTAGTACTTGAAGTATGAATCTAAGATCTTCTTTGTGCTCCTCTATGCTCTTGGAGTATACTAGGATATCATCAAGGAAAACCAATACAAATGTTTCCATAAATTTGCTAAGTACATTATTCATCAAGCACATAAAAGTGGCGGGGGCATTGGTTAACCCAAATGGCACCACCACAAATTCATAGTGACCATACCTTGTCTTGAAGGTTGTTTTGTGGATGTCTTCATACTTAAGTCGGACTTGATGGTATACATACCTTAATTCAATCTTCAAGAAAATGGAAGCACCTCCCAATTTGTCGAATAGGTCATCGATTCTTGGTAAGGGGTACTTGTTCTTTATGGTTATCTTATTGAGTTGTCTATAATCTATGCACAGTCAAAATGTGTCATCTTTCTTTTTCACAAACAAGACAGGTGCTCCCCATGGAGATACACTGGGTTGGATGTATCCTTTTTCCATCATCTCCTTTAGTTGTAGCTTAAGCTCAACCAGTTCTGGCATACTCATCCTATAAAGAGTTCTATATGTTGGCACTGTTCTTGGTGCAAGTTATATCGATAAGTCAATGTCTCTTCTCAGAGGTAGACCTAGTACCTCTTCTGGAAACACGTATTTATATTCTCTTAATATGCAGTGGTCCTCTAGGTTTGGTTTCTCATCCTCAACATATTCCAACATCTATATTTCATATAAAGGACACCTCTTTCTGCAATACTTTTTCATTGGGGATGATATTTGTCTCACTAAGACAGGCTTTTGAATCCCTTGGAGGGTTATATTTCTCCCTTCTTCATTTACACATTCTAAAGTTTTATGGTAAAAATCCAACTTAGTTTTATAAGTAGCCAACCAGTCCATACCAATCAACAAGTCATAATATCCCAGGGGAAGTATGTTAAGGGTCGCTCGGGTGGGAAATCCATCCATGATGAATTGGCAAGTTGGTATGACCTTTGTTACTTTTATTTTGGTCCAAGTGGCTAGTTGTACCAACCATGGCTTAACATGTCTAACTGGATGTAGTTTATACTTATTAACAGTCTGAGGGGCCACATAACTCAAATTAGAACCAGTGTCAATTAAAATAGAAACTAGATGTTTGGTGATCATACCTTCCATATCCACCACTGAAGCTTGGTGGTTGGCTTGATTATTGTCCAGGGATGCATAAATTCGTGGCATGATCCTAGCCATATCATTAACGGTGGTAGCTTCTTGGATATTGTAGACTCTCTTCTTGTTATATTGTTTGTGTGGACAATCCCTCAATTGATGTTCTTCTCCACAATCCCAACATTTTAAGGGTTCTTTCTTTGAGTTATCAATCTTTCCTAGGACTGCCTCAAAAGTTTTATTTCCACTATGAGAGGGGAAATTTTTCTGATACACACTTCTAGTAGGAAGTTTCATCCTAGAAACCTTCCCATAGTTCTTAAATATTGAGGATTTAAACCCCTTCTTCTGGAATCCCAAACTACTCTTCTTCCTCCAGTCCTCGTGAGGTCCTGTCTTATTCCCAAACTGTTCATAACAATACCTTGCCTTCTGGATGGTCTCTTCTAAGGTATTTGGTTCGTCAAACTCAATATTGTCCTGTTAGGTCTAAGGTAACCCACTAATAAATCGCTGCACTTTTACCTTTTCATCCTTTATGTAGGGTACATACCTCAGTAGCTCAAGGAATTTATTGGCATATTCATCTATGGTGAGTTGTCCCATCCTGAGTTCATGGAGCTCCTTAGTCTTCCCATCCATGTATTTCTCTGATAGATACTTCTTGCTGAAGTATTTCTCGAATTGTTTTCAAGACAAGTCCTTCTCATGCACTTCTTTCACATTCCTAAGGTCTTCCCACCAAATGGAAGTCTTTCCATTCAGGTTGAAGATGGTTGTTCGAGCCTTCAATTTTTCAGAGTAGTCATGGACTCTGAAGTATTTATTTAAACCAAGCATCCAGGCCTCAACCTCTTCCCCTTTCTTAATATCTCCATCAAAAGAGGATGGTTTGGCTTTCTTGAATTCTTCAGGATCACAACTTTTGGAATGATTTCACTTCTTTCCCTTCATTTGAGAAGGTGAGACAGTTTTTGTACTAGAGGATCCCTCGGAGTTGACAACTTCCTTTCTAGTGTCCCCAACCTCCAGGTTGGGCCTTCTTTGAGGTACTTCTCCTAGTGTGGTCACTTATGGGGCCATGTTTTCGGATCTCAGGTGGACTTTGACTTCTCTTCGCATGTCGTCGATCCACATGGATGGTTGTGGGTTCATGAGGTAGATGCCTCTATATGTTAGATAATATCTTTAGCAAGATTGCATTAATTTATGTTTGTTTTGCTTTCTCCTTTATCAATCTCTCATTGTCGGCCTTGCAAATCTGTAATTCGGCCCCGAGGCTCCTTACAGTTTCAGCCAGATCTAGAGGGGTTTCCACCACCCTCCTTTCATTAGATTCTTCATATCTATTGTGGGAACCATCCCATACTTCATAACATGTCACCATCCTTTAGACTTGAATTTTTCATGTGATTTACTAACTACTCGAGTGTTAACAAAACACTTATTGTTAGCTAATAGTCTATTATTTTGTGAACAATACACCGTTCCAATTTCTTAAATGTACACACACAGTAGAAAGTTTCAAAAATTTTAAACATAATATTTAATAAAGGGGTAAGATAGGTTGTCACTCTTAAAAGTATTCTAAATATGGTTTTTAAGTGACTCATCCATGAGCCCAAGAAGGCAAAGTGTTGTAACCATGGCTTTGCAACAATTTGTAACACACCCATGGTGGGGCGTAAAATTGTGTTCTCCTTTAATAATCAAATCCTCTATCCATGGTCTCTAATTTTGAGATCAGGGCCTAGCCCCTATCTCTTAAGAAATCATCACATATGACCATGGGTTATGATTGAACGCCAAGGCCACATGCGCCTATTCTAGTGCTCTGAAATTTCGGGCTTCGGGAGTTTTTGATTCATCACACACAAATTCCTCTGAACTATGAAGTGGTGAAGTTCCAAACTAGCGTGAAGGGATCAACGATCCATACTCACCCTCAAGATCAATGACCCTCAATGACTTCAGGTCTCCAAGATTCGGTGGAATTCGAAGCACCTCCTCGCAAAACCTCCAAAGTACCAAATCAAGTTCCATGTGTCCATTGTAAATAGACGACTTAGTTTCATTTCCTAACTTCGGCATTCAAGAACTTCATACTTTTCTGAAGCCTTTTTCTCCTGGATCATTTTCTTCTAAATTCAATGATTTATCAATGCGTGTCTCCTACAAATCAATGACTACAAATCACTTTGTCTATTCAGGCTTCGAGAGTTTCAAATACTCCATCGCCTTTCACCTCCGAAATAGTCATCTCCCGAAATGGAAGATCTACTGACACCTTTCCTCAGCTGATGGATGACTCATATGAAATCTATCTCTCTGGCCTTTGGGAGTTCTTGTTCAACATATCCCCTTTTCTCCCAGAGTGATTTCACTCGAAGTTGACAATATTCTAAAACATGTCCATTCTCTCAGATCGACGGTATAGAAGGGCTTCATTACTCTGTGAATTTCCAAAGGAACTCATGACTATCCACCTAGTAACTTTTCTAGATCCGAGGGTCATGGTCCGACCAATATCAATGTGCCCACTGATCAACAATTCACGGTGATTGTCGGGCCCCAACGAGTGCACTCCTTATCAAAGAGCTCAACCTCTGCAATCTAAAAAATACTTGCCCAACTCAGTTTTACCGGAGTCATTGATCCTCCAGCCTAACGAGATCAATGATGTTGGTGAATTGCAGGCTGCGAACTAGCGCATCAACTAATTTCACCTTTTCACTCTGTAATGATTCCCCACCATCAATATTCAATCACAGATCGATGGTTCACAATGATTGCGGGGTCCAACCTCCAAAATATGGCAAGTTCTCGCACAGCCATAATCCAATCCTGTTTGTTGATCTTCCATTCCCAACGAGATCAATGACATTGGTTGATTGTGGGCCGTTAACTATCATCTCCGCTAATTTCACCTTTGCACTCCACAATGATTCCCAACCATAGATTTAATCGGGTGGCTAGTGTTTGATTCGTTAACTCCCATGGGTATTTGATTTGATCTGATGACTAGGATGGATTCTCCTCCCATTAAATGTCTCACATCCATCTCTGTTGTTAGATTCTTAAGTCATCTATGGTTCTTGTTACTCTGATAGTTCGGGTAACTTGACTACTGTGAAATTTGACATATCTGAGCTTTGAGCTCTCGAGGTTCTGAAACCTTCATGAGCTAACTCCTTTAGCGCAAGTTTCCTAGACCCAGGTCACATGGACCTTCATATGACTCTTGGGCCATTAACCCTACTCATAGTCGGGTTTTTAGTTAACAACTTAGGCACGAATTCAAAGTCTCTTAGACTAATGGTATGAAGGGGATGCCTCCCTGATTTGTAGAACTTTAATATCTGAAACGAGGCAAGGTAAACTCATGAGGTTATCAAAATGGTAGCAGAGCCAAGAGGTTTTCTTCAACTCTGAAACTGTGCTGGAATTCCCTAGGGAAACTCCTTCGAGGAATTAAACTCGCACATATGGACAATCAAGCATAAGCCTAAATTCTCAAGGGAACAAAAACATACTCATAACTTAATCATTTCAATAAAAAAACCATTCATAGACACATAAATACATGCATTCATTCATTAATTCCAATTCAAAGCACAAGGCATGAAAACACTTATCAGAACCATAAGGCATGATGAAACTGTTGAAAGGGGTGTTCGTTTCCACCCAACCATAGGCTTAGTCACTCCTAATGGATTTAACATTATCCACCCCTGAGCTTAGACCATGATTCTTTGAGATTCAATCTCTCTCTTCCAGCTCAACAAAACATAGGGACGAAGGTTACTCTCCTTCTCCTAGTACATAAATAGATAGGGATGAAGGTTACTCTCTTTCTTCCAACTCAGTCTCTATTTTCTGCGATCAAAACTCACTTTCTTTCAGTCCTTCCTCAGACCCAAGAGCTTCAGCTCTCATCTTTGCACTCTCCGTAGGTATTCCTCTACCCACCACTCTTCCTTTCTTTCCTTCCTCAGCAAGATTCTATGTGGCTCAAATTCCCAATTTGTGGTCAGGTCTAGAAGCCTTACAGATGGGTGGTTAGCCCCATCCCCTCATTAAATCTTGAGGAGGTCTTCCCACCTACCATCCTGACTGTAATTCATTCTTGGGTCAGAGGGTTGTTCTAATCCTGAGTAATTAAATCCAGCAAAGTACTGGTTCGGTGGAGGTTAACGCAACCATTCCTGGTCCCCTCCACCACCGTTTCATAGAATTTGTGGTTTCTCTTAGCACATCCCCTTTCCAACAGTCATGCAACACATATCCATTTGCTATTAAAATAAAAAAAATTACATTCATCGACCTTTTATAAAAAGGTCCATCAAATCAAACATTCACACCTTTGAGTTTTCCATAGTTCCTTGGCAAATATAGTTATGTTTACAAATTGGGGGAAACAGGGTGTTACAATTCCCTCCCCCTTAAAGGAACATCATCCTTGATGTTCTATCTGTCAACATGATATAGACACATAAATACACACTTGCATTCATTAATTCCAATTCAAATCACAAGGCATGAAAACACTTATCAGAACCATAAAGTGTGATGTGACTGCTAAAAGGGGTGCTCGTTTCCACCCACCTATAGGCTCAGTCACTCCTAATGGATTTACCACTGGCCACCCCCGAGCTTAGATTACTATGTTTTGAGATTCAATCTCTCTCTTCCATCTCAACAAAAGTTAGGGACCAAGGTTACTCTCCTTATCCCAGTATAGAAATAGATAGGGATGAAGGTTACTCTCCTTCTCCCGACTTAGTCTCTATTTTCTGCAATCAAAAAACACTTTCTTTCAGTCCTTCCTCAAACTCGAGAGCTTCGTCTCTCATCTCTACACTATTCACAGGTCTTCCTCTGCCCACCACACTTCCTTTCTTTCCTTCCTCAACAAGATTTCATGTGGCTCGAATTCCCAGTCTGTGGTCAAGTCTAGAAGCCTTACAGATATGTGGTCAGTCCCATCCCCTCATTAACTCTTGAGGAGGTCTTACCACCTACCAAATTGCCTGTAATTCATTCATGGGTCAGAGGTTTGTTCTGATCCTGAGCAATTAAATCCATCAAAGTACTAGTTCGGTGGAGGTTAACAAAACCATTCCTCGTCCCCTCCACCACCATTTCATAGCATTTTTGGTTTCTCTTAGTACATCCCCTTTCCATATGTCATGCAACATGTATCCATTTTGTATTAAAATAACAAAATTTGCATTCATCGACATTTTATACAAAGGTCCATCAAATCAAACATTCATACCTTTGAGTTTGCCATAGTTCCTTGGCCAATATAGTTATATTTACAAACTTGGGGAAACAAGGTGATGTGCATTTGGAGAGAGCGAGAGGAGGAGGGATAGCTAAAGAAGGTGGAGCAATTGAGCCAAAGAAGGGGCATGGATTTTTGTTTGAAGGACACAAATTTCTGTGCAATGAAGGGCACAAATTTCAAGGAGTAAATTCCATCATTAGGAAGGTTGTACAGTACGGATTCCATATTGTTCTGTATAGTACTATACAACTGATATTTGGCATGAAAATCAAGGAGAATCTATGCTGATAAAGAATTCATACAGTTCATAATTAATTTTTTAATAGTGGCATGACTTCCAAGGTGTATTTTGGCACAACTTTCGAGGACGAACTTTGTCTTGGTTTTGAAATAAATAGTGTTTGTAATTGCTGGAAAAATATTCTATGTTGTAACTCAATATTTCTGAAGAAAAAATAAAATTATCTGATCTAGGTTGATATTAGTGGCCACCCACCTTTTCCAACTCTCTCAAAACAGTTTTCTGGCAATTTTGGCAATTTACTATTTTTAACAGTTTTTAACTTCAGGGGCCATTTTGAGGGCCTAAATGAAGGTTTTTCGGGATCAATATTCTCAATGATAGCCAAAGGCTTTGATTGAGCCCCCAAAATGAATCTCCTCAACGATACCTTTCCAGCAATATATCATGCACCTAAAATGGAGATCGTATGCAGACGTTATGACCCTGGGAAGTTGATGTACTAACTTACTCAAACAGGCCCCATGTGACTTTTGGCACCTCATCTCCTAGGGTTAGGTTTTTTGATGTATAGGGTTTTTGAAATTACTGTTTATTGTAAAAAGGCCTTCAGAGCCTCATTGTAATGATATTATTTCGAATGAGTGCAGTCGTCACATATCTTCTTAGAGATAAGCCGCCATGATTCCAGCAAGCTTGTTTTCCATTGCATTTTACAGTTTCAGCTTATTTCCTTATTGAATAGAAAACTAGTTTTACTGTATCTTTGTTATTTTGTGTTAAGAATATTTTAATAATCTGTATTAATTTTGTTCTGCTCATAAAATCTAGATCAATGGTATCAGAGTGGTCTGCTCCTTGTCGTTTTAATTCATGTCCCCAACGAGGTCAGTGTACAAAGAATTGGGTCTCAAGCTTGTTTCTCTTGAAGAAAAAATATCTCGCACACCCAAGCAACCTCTCATGGCAGGAGAAAATAAATATGATAGTAGATCCTTTCAAAATGTTTCTTGAGGAATCCCTCATGCAACATAGGAATGAGATGATGGACATTTTTGCACAAATCCTTCGACGGCTACCAATAGGAGACGCATATTCCTCGAGCGGAGGTGTCGCCCCCTTCAAGGTACAAATCAACTTCAATATTCCTATATTTGAAGGTTAGATAGACACAGATGTTGTAGACAAGTGGTTGAATATACTAGAAGGGTATTTTTATGTCCATAACTTTTCGAATAGAGAAAAGATTACTTTTGCACTCCTCAAAGTCATTCCCCATGTCAAATATTGGTGGGAAACTTTTTGTGAGCAAATGGAAACAGAGGAACCCTCATTATTTACAATCACAACCACCGGGGAATCCTTCATGGATTTTATTAAGGAACAATACTACCCTATCGGAAGTTATGATGACTTGTACACCAAATGGACCACATTACACCAAGAAAGAGACCAAGCAGTGTCAGAGTTCACAAATATCTTCCATACCTTGCGCACCAAGCTGGGTATCAAATATTCAGAGTGAAATATGGTGCTCAAGTATTGCGGTGCTCTACATGGATACATCCAAACTGAAATGGAATTTATGGACATCTCATCCTTGGGCGTGACCTATCGATATGCCGTCAAAATTGAGTAGAATTTCAAACAAAATATGCAGTAATTTGGGCCTAGGAACCTTTCACAGAAAAATTCAGGAAGGGGCGACCCCAACCCACAGAACAAAGGATAGAGAAAAGAGGGAAAATATCAGGACAACTAATCCAAGCCACAAGCAAAGGACATCGAAAAGACGAAAAAATATACCAGGAAGTGGTGTGACTTCCATAAGAGCCCTTTGCATAACATTGTTGACTGTCGCTCAAAGCATTCATTGGTGGCCAAAGTGAAAGCCTTTGAATCAAATGTGATTTTTGACTCTGATTCAAAACCATAAAGGAGAAGACGGATCATTGACATGGAACCCAGTGCCACCGTTGCTACCACCAAGCTCCAGCCTAGTGAACTAGACAAGCCAAAAGAAGTCAAGCACCTCTTCCATTCACAAATGTGGGTAAAAGGCACCCCATTGCACTTCATCATTGATAGCGGTATCCAAAACAAACTCATCTCAGCAAAGGTTGTCAAGAGGCTAGCCCTACCGACAACACTGCACCCACAACCCTACACCATTAGATGGCTCTACCAAGGAAGCGATCACCACGTCAGCCAACAGTGTTGACTATCATACGACATCAAGCCCTTCAAAGATGAGGTATTGTGTGATGTTTCTCCTCTCAAAGATTGTAATGTTCTTTTGGGACAACCTTATTTATGGAAATTCTATGTAGTATATGAGTCTAGGCCTAGTAGTGTTATTATTACTTTGAACGGAAAATTGTACAGGATACCCGACGCAGTGCCTCCTAGTGCTATTTCCTTGATCTCTTCCAAGCAATGCAGGAAGGTCATCTCTCAGACCGGGAAATTTGTCTTCTTCATGATTCTCTCTCAGAGTGAGAAAAGGATTGCAGCCACATCCATGGCCTCCGCGGCTAATCTCTCCACACAACAGAAGCAAGTGGATAAGGTCATGGAAGAATAATAAAATATATTCTCCTCTCCTACCGGGGTACCTCTGCACTACCAGGTCAAGTATCCCATCGATCTGGCCCCAAGCGCACCACTACCCAATAAGCCATTCTATTTTTACTCTCTATTAGAAAATGAGGAGATCAAGAGGCAGATCTAATAACTTCTCCACAAGGGGTACATACGTCCCATCTCATCCCTTTGTGGGATCCCAATCATGCTGGTGTAGAATAGAGATGGGACCTGGTGACTTTGCATTGATTAATGAGCCCTGAATAAAATCACGTTCTGAAACTGGTACCCCATTCCCTGAATCGAAGACCTCCTTGATCATCTCACGAGGGGAAAATACTTCAGTAAAATTGATCTGAATTCTAGCTACCACCGGGCCCCAATAGAACAGACAGGTGTATGGACAACCTCCTTCAAGTCAAAATAAGGTCTTTTTGAATGGTTGGTCATGCCCTTTGGTTTGAAAAAGGCTCCAACAACTTTTATGAGGATGATGGAAGATACCCTATGACCTTTCACCAATAATTTCGTAGTGGTGTATCTGGATGAAATCCTCATCTACAACAAGACTTTGGTGGAACACTTGCAGCATATTCAATAGGTTATGCACACCCTGCGGTAGCACAAACTATAGGAAAACTTGGAAAAATGCTCCTTCAGCATGGACAAGGTCCATTACCTAGGCTACATCATTGATCAGCATGGTGTGTATGTGGATCCAACCAAGATCCAGGTCATTCGTGACTGGCCATCCCCAACCACACTCACTAAACTTTGAAGCTTCTTGGGCCTCACCAATTTCTATCACAGGTTCATGTTGGGATTCTCTCATATCGCATGGGCCCTCAACCAAGTAACTAGAGGTAGCGATAAGGAAAAATTTGTGTGGGTCATGTCCCAACAACAAGCCTTCGATGACTTGAAGAAGAGTTTGTGGTCATCCCCAGTACTTTCATTATCATACCTACAACATCCCTTTGAGATCGAGACAAATGCTTCAAACTATGTTGTGGGCGTCGTTCTCACTCAACACGACCACCCCGTGGCATATCATAATGAGACACTATCATATTTTGTCTGTAAGTACCCTACTTATGACAAAGAAATGTACTCCACTGTGCAGGCCTACCGTCAGTGGAGACACTACATTCTTGGGAAGGAGACAGTCATCCACACTAATCATAAGCCACTACAGTTCATGCAGACCCAAGGAAAATTGTAGAATGACCGCCATCAGAAGTGGTACACATACTTACAGTAGTTCCACCTCAATATCAAGTATAAAACAGGAAGTACCAACTGAATTTTTTATTTCCTTAGCCAACCTCTAGTCATGACACTCACCATGGTGCTAGACTCATGCGGCCATGAGACCTCTGAATGGCCCCACCTCTACGAGACATACCTTGACTTCTCCACCACCTACCAAGTGTTGGGCACCAACTCAGTGGTCGCTAATTTCCATCTTCAAGACGGGTTGTTGTGCCATCTAGGCCATATTTATGTTCCATCAAGTGAGTGTGCAAAGATGATTTGGGAAGCTCACTACAGTCAGGTGGCAGGACACTTTGGTGTCGAAAAGACAATGGTAGTGTTGTAGAAACATTTCTACTGGCCAAAAATTTGACAGGATGTCGGCAAGTATATCAGGTCCTGCACCACCTGTGCTATTGTCAAACTGACCACTAATAAATAGGGCATGTACACCCCTCTTCCTACTCCTGATAGGGTGTGGGAATCCATCTCAATGGACTACATGTCGGGCCTCCCATCCACCAATACGGGAAATGATTGTGTTTTTGTGGTTGTTGATCACTTTTCCAAGATGGCAATTATAGCCACCTGCAAGAAGAACATCACAGGAGAAGCCACTGCCAATATATTCTTTGAACGAGTATGGGTAAATTTTGGGATCCCACAAACCATTATCTCAAACCGTGACACCCAGTTCCTCATCACATTCTGGTCTAGCCTCTGTTCATTGTTGGATACCAAGATCACAAAATCCACTACCTTCCACCCCCAGACAGATGGTCAAACTGAGGTCGTCAATCATATGATCATACATATCCTTTGAATGTACAATTCAAAACACCCCCACACATGGGATGGGATTCTTCCCTATGTCCAGCATAGCTACAACTGATCCCTACATAGCTCAACTGCCCACAACCCGTTTCAAGTGGGGTTGGGATTCCAACCATTGTGACCCATGGATGTTGCACTACCACCTCAGCTGACTCATCCCCTGCTCCACCATAAGCTCACAAAGCCACCTAGGTCATTGAGCGGATCCATCACATCCTCCAACAGGTTCAGGATATTCTATAGAAGTCTAATGCCAAGTACAAGCAACGCTATGATCAACATCAAGTGCCACATAAGTTTTAGGTGGGAGAAAAAAATTGGTTGCACTTACAGAAAGAATGCCTTACAGGGCCCCATAAAAATCTTCTCCCACTCCATTATGGGCCATACACCATTACCAAGGTTGTGGGTGACAATTATTTTGAGCTCAACATTCCCCCTTTCCTTGGTCTAGACCCAGTCTTCAATGTGGCTCTCCTTCTGCCATATTTCCCACCATTATTAGACACCTCAGAGATAGTAGAGCAATTGAAACCAATAGAGCTCAACCTTGAATGCATGAAAAAGGAATCCAGTGATCATATTGTGGACACATAGATCAAGGGCACTCGATAATAAAGGATCCATCTTTATCGAGTCGTCAAGGTAGAGCAACTCCTGCACCAAGGCAAGTGGCTCACCCGGGGCCAAATTCAATAGAAATTTCCTCATATGATGGGGGAAATCACTGCAATGGATACTATTTCTTCTTAAGGAGGGAGGATTGATCTAGGTGGATAGTAGTGTCCACCCACCTTTTCCAACTCGCTCAAAACAGTTTTCTGGCAATTTTGGCAATTGACTATTTTTAGTAGTTTTTAACTTCTGAGGCCATTTTGAGGGCCTAAATGAAGGTTTTTCGGGCTTGAGCTTTTCAATTATATAAAAAGTCTCTAATTGATCCCCCAAAATGAATCTCCTCAACGATACCTTTCCAACGGGATATCATGCTCCTAAAACGGAGATTGTATGCAAACGTTACGACCCGAGGAAGTTGATGTATTAACTTACCCAAACGGGGCCCACATGAATTTTGGTGCCTCATATCCTAGGTTTTATTGTAAAAAGACCTTCAAATACTCATTTTAATGATATTCTTGCGAATGAGCACAGCCATCACATCTCTTCTCAGAGATAAGACACCACCATTCCAGCAAGCTTGTTTTCCGCTGCATTTTACAGTTTCAACTTATTTCCTTATTGAATAGAAAACATGTTTTATTGTATCTTTGTTATTCTCTATTAATCATATTTTAATAATCTGTATTAATTTCATTCTTCTCATAAAATTCGGATAAGAATCCCCCTCCCAGAATTGGTTTTCCCACATTGGGTTTTTCCAGGGTCGATTTGATCAAAAATAAAGTGTCTATGTGGTTGCATTTCTGAGTTATAATTTTATGTTATAAGTTTCAACGCTAAAGAATATGTCTATGTGTGTTTTCAGCTAAATTTCATTTCATGTAGCTAACCTTTTATTTTAGCAGAAAATAAATGTGGGTTTAGGCATTAAAAACATGGGAGTGATAAGGTGAAACTAAAAACCGGGTTGGGACTGCAAATTTATTTAGTATTAAGTAGTGGCCTACTTTGTATGATTCTAGTGAATGGTGTATCATCCAATGATTGATTCACATGATTGTATGGACCTTTTTTTTATCATGATGCACCTCTGACATATGGTCCTTTGGAGGACGGTTCCATGGCGATGCCTAGGATGTTGTGCACTATATAGAGGACTTTATACATTTGATGATGAGTGTTTGATCATGATGTGCCTCTGACATATGGTCCTTTGGAGGAAGGTTCCATGACAATTCCTAGGATGTTGTGCACTATACATAGGAATTTACACATTTGATAATGAGTGTTGGGTCTCTTGATGACTTGGCCTCCCTTTAGACACTTTGGATCACCTCCTGGACCTTGGACATTGGACATATGAGCTGAGACTTTGCAAATATAGCCAAATGGGTCATCAGAGGGAAAGAATCCCACATGTTGGACAGTGCACCCCTCGAGGTCAATAGGGTTTGGTTGGATGAAATTGCACTTAGAGATGATTGTACACCCTTTAAGAGAGATGATGGAGCCTTCTTCATGAAGGGCGTTGACACTTCGATGTTGTATGTTTGGGATATTAAGGATGATATCATACTTGATGTGACATGACTTTTCACTAGGATGACCTAGCATTGATCATGATGAGTTTTCATTTGATTATGATGAGACATGTTGTTGGGGATGAGGGAATGTGGCCCTGGATGATGAATTGAAATTTTTGGATGATACATGGACTTTGGAGGCTCTTGCACCCCAAGAGGATATGACACCACCTTCACTTTGGAATCCTACACTTACACGTGTCATTTTTAAGGGGACATTTTGATGTATTATCTCATGATTTTATTATGTTGGAGGATATTTTGGGGGTCGGATTAGACCTATTGTTATAGAATAATTCCCCTACAGACACGTGAATTTTCCTGTGGATTCTAGACCCCTAATACCAAGACAAAAGAACACAAGTGGATACAAACATCCCTTTGAATCTATTTTAATCAATCAAAAAGAGGGAGAAAGGGTGTGATGCACCTTTGTTTTGAACTTTGTCCTCGCTGCTTCCAATCTAAGTTTTATATCCAAACTCCTTATCACAACTTGATACCTGCAATGCAATGGATAGCAAAGAAAAACAAAGAACTCCTACTCTACAATATTAGATCAAACAAATTCATCTACAAAGATTGAAAGAACAGTAGACAGGCACATGCAAGAATACACAAGCTTGAAGGAAATAGGCCAAGTATATTGAAATGATAACCCAAAGAGAATACTTACAAACATGGATGTTGATGCATCATTCCTCCAAGATCCCCTAGTCCATCCCTTGCACTATGCTCCCAAGATCATAAGTTTGATATCCAAAAGCTTCCTCCCTTCTCCATGTAAAGCCCTTATTATATAGGATTTGGAAGCTTAACCACCATGGAGAAGATCACTTATCATATACACTAAAATGGGATCTCCAAGATTTTTAGGGAGAAAATATCTCTTCAAGGATTTTAGGGAGAAAATATCTCTCAAGGATTTTAAGGAGGAAATATCTCTGAAGATCCACCAAATTAGGATTGTGGTTTGAGAAAATATCACAACCATCCATGAGAATCTCAACATCTCCTTGAAAATAGGAAACTAAATGTGAGATGGATTCTCACACTAAATTAATTTCCTTTTTATGAATATTAATAAATAATATTTGTGCACATAGTATTTTGACCTTCATATAATATATTTCTCCTCCACATTGACTAGGGATTGTGACAAATGTTCCTTCATGGTGTCAGTGTATGTGACACTTTAATGACACTTGCGACACTTAGGGTGAGGTAATTAAGTGTGGAATTTCAGCGTGTAATAGCTATCCACCTTGTATCATGGACTAATTACATCTTTAGGGCCTTTTGAGGGGTAAATCACTAAGGTTTTCTCATATAAAGGGCTAGCACTTCCCTCATTTGCAAATCATAACTCACACTTGTGGAGAATCATTGATCTTGTCTTATTTACTTTTTTCTCATCATGGAGTACTTATGCACACATCTTAGAGAGTGATCTTGTGGATGTTTCTTGTTTTGGTGGATGATTCATGTGATAATATTTCTTTCATGCAAAATGGACTGGATAGTAAGTGTTCTTTCCAAGTATTTTATGGTTTATTCATGGTGTTTTAAGTAGATTCTCTATCAAATTGTTGATAAGTTGCATGTTATGTTTCTTTCCTTGGATAAGTTTTGTTTCGGAACCCTAGGAAGGCTTGCAATTGTGCATCCCCTTCCTTGTTTTCATTCATCTAAGGCTTGTGATTGTACATCCCCCTAGACTTACCCTTATTGGTTAAAATATAGAGCTTTTGATTGTACTACTCTAGGGTTTGACCTAGTTTTCCACCTTTATCTCTTATTAGAAGTATTAGAAGACATAGGACGATATTTAGGGATTGTGATTGTGCATCCCCCTAGATTTTTTTTTCTAAAGGGTTAGACTTAGGGTTTGTGATTGTACTACCTTTGGGTTTTATGCTTGAGTTTTCTTTTCTTTTAATCTCCTTTAAGTTACATGCATTGACTTCATATGCCCAAGGACTTAAGACATCACTAGTCTTTCTCTCATTGCAAGTGATATAAGCCCTAGTTATAGTTCTCTCTCTCAATGTCTTGTGATAGTTTAAGGATTGCATATTCAATTTTCATTATCCTTAGCCTAACACATTGCATTCTTAGTCTTAAATAATCTCTACCATCTTCTATATTTTTTTTTGGTAATTTTCAACCATTAGGGCTTAGCATATTACATTCATTTAAAGTATTTTGGTACCATTTCATTTCAAAAATCATCGGTTGATGGTTTATTACTCTTTTATCTAGCATTTAGCACATCTTCCATTGCATTCTTACTAATTTAGAACTAATTTATTCAATACTGACATAAACTTGTTATTGTTGAAGTAGATGATCTTTTATTACAAGTTTCATTACAACCTTTCTTTTTCTTTGATAGCTAGTGGTTTAGTGCATTTACTTTATCCATTGATTTTGGTAAAAAGTTTGTTTGTATTAGGAATGCCACCCCTCACACACACACACACACACACACACACATTATTTTTTCCTTGCTTAAGCCACCTTCACTTTACCTTGAACCTTGACCTAGCTAGTACATCTGTGTGCCCTGTCCGGTGGACCACCCCTCTCTTGCAAAAGGTTATTCCTTCTCTCACCCAAGAATTTTTGCCACAGGTAGTTTGTTCCCTAATTTGGTGGGTCGATGGGGGAACTCAATTTATTCTCTCAGGTATCATGTGATGGGGGGGAATCTCTCCCATATGGTACCAACTTTCACTCCCTCTCTTCATATGGTGTCAACTTAAGGAACTGAATCTCTTGCATATGGTGGTTCGATGAATGGATGTGATGGTGTCGCTCATAGCGTGTAGGTGTGATTCACAGTGTCGATCATTCCACACCGTACCTTGATAAGGGGTTGTAGACTTTCTTAGCCTTTCTATAGGATCCTTGGAGGTCACTAGGGAAGCATCCCCTTTGTTGGACCTTGATCCTTCACTAAAATGAGGGAAGTAACTACTTAGGTGGCAATGGAAATTACTTCCATATCTTACATTTATCAAGCATTGTGTGAAGGCTTTGCACAAGTTCTAGATTGGATGATAACACTTCCAATTGTAATTTTTGGGTACAATGGATTCTATCATCTTGTAGGAGAGATGTTTGATGCTCAACTTGCAAGTTGGATTTCATATTCTTCGATTCTTGAACTTCATGTTTTTTTTTTTTTAATTTACCACTTCATTATCTTTATTTTTAGGAATTTTACCTCTCCCATGTTTCTCCATAACTATATTTAATTGTTCACATATCTTCATAATATCTATTCATGTCAGTGCTTCCATGATTGCTAAAATTTTTGAAATAACAAATTTACTTTTTTGTTCTTAAAACCCTTGAATTTGAAAATTTTCCCTTCACTATTCTCTCTCTTTCACCTCTCATAATTTCTCTAGAATATATGTATATATTACTTCACTTAATGTATCCCTCAGTACAAAATGTTTGCTAGGCAATCCTTGCCACTTTATTGGAAGTGTACAATTTTTTTATTGACTTGTATTTATAAAAGAATCAAAGTCACCTTTTCCATTAAACACTAGTGTTTTTTTACTGTTCAAATGGTTCCTTTAACATTTATTACCTATATCAAACATTTAAACATTTTAGATATACATATTTATGTTGATTAATTGGGTTGGTTTTCATTGATTTCAACCCTTGAAAAAATTCTAGTAGAGAATTTTGGTAGCACAATGGTTTGGGTAATGGACCCAAGTTTGTTTGATGGATAATGGTATGAGTTTTGATATATTTTTAGGTAAGACAATTCTAGATGAATAGTACATGTCATGCCATTTCTGGTGGTATGTGGAACATCACATACCTCCTCACAGTTAGAGAGTTATGGCCATGTGAAGTTGGAGAACCCTCATGAGTCATCTAGAAGACCCAAAAGGTCAAAGTGGTTGAAAAGAAGAAATTATTTAAATAATAAAGTGAAGTGATGAGTGTACTATAAGTCAAAGTGGATACAAAAGAAATTATTTAAATAATAAATTTAATGGGGAAATTACTAAGTGGATGTTGGCACAGGGGCAAACCCAGGGTTCAACGCTTAAGAATGCACCAATAAAACCCCGACTATCTGCCCTTTCGGAAACACCTGTGAAGCAAGAGAAGTCTCACCTGAGGTAGAAGAAGGGAGGGTTACAGGACGTAGGTGTTTGTAACCAAGCTGGGAGATAGATCTGTGATAATAACACTTCGCAGAGTATTTTGTTAATGCTTAGGAAGCAACATGCATTAGTTCATTAACACTATTAACATATCAGGACATAATCAAAGAGAGGTCTAGCATAGTAACAACAAAAGGGTTACGCACCTTAAATACTTAACACTTAGCACTGTGGATTAGATCTAGCTTTTTAACATAGAAAAGCATTAAAGAAACACATATAGATCCGTTACACATCTAATCTAAGCACAAAGAAAAACACCACAAAGATAACATTGCACAAATCAAACCGTGAGACACTAGATCTATGTGGTTCACCCCAGTGTGGGGCTACGTCCACCACCCGCTTCGCCTCTTTATTATTCGCTTGAATATTACATTCATTCACTCCTGTGCACTAAGCCAATGATTCAAGATTCACACCTAATAGGAGATCTGTGCACTGAGCACCAGATCCTCCTTCCAAAACTAGGTCAAGGCATAGAGCTACCTCTCTATCAAGCACAAATCCTTAGCACACAGATATTCCTTTACACAAAGCAGTTTTATTCACACAGAACTACATTCACTTCGCTAACTAGCTAGCTACTTTTACAACACATACTTCTTTATTTAGATCTTACAAACCCTTAAAATAAGGCCTAATCATGGGAAAACCCCATGGGTTGAAATCCCATAAACTCAGTACAAAACCCCTAGAGGACCCTTTACTGGGTCCACTTAACCCTCAAAATCAGTGAGATTCACAATCTCAGCTCCACCTGGGCATGCCTTCCTCAACCAATGTTTTGAATTCCAAAAGTGGGTCAAAGTTGATCGAAGTTTTCCCAAAACTTGGTCGAGGGCCAACAGGCCCCCAACACTCACTTGTGACTCATTCTGAGCCACTCAGGTGCGGACAATGTTGCTTTGAAGGCCTCAAGCTTGACTTGATTCACCTCAACTTGTTGCTTCACCTAAGCCTCATGCTCAGTGAGCTCCTAGATCGTCTTCTCTGTAACAGGCCCTTCCAGGCATTGTTCTACTGTTGCAACCACTTGATCTAGTTGTGAGCCTTGTCCATCAATTTCTTCGAACACCTTGCAGGCTTCATCCTGCACAGGTTGTAGCTTCTGCATGACTTCCATTACCTTACCCTATAAGGAAGTGATCTATTTTTTTACTATGCACTTCTCCTAGGATCTCTTCATTCTTTCCACTGTGGTGAGAAGCTTCATTTGTACCTGCAATGAGAGTGCTTGTTGTTGTGCCTCTTGTAACAATGCTTCTAGCTTCTTCAGCTCTGGATCCTCAGCAAGGCATTCATATGTCTGGGTGCTCTTATCACTTAAATACTTAAATTCTAAGATGAGGGCTCTTATGCTTGAAACTTTGTTCTTAGAGGTCTCCTCCCTCTAGTCACAAACCTCCTATAGGGTGCTCGGTATTGTTTGGGCCTCCAATTATGTTATTCTAGCATGAAGTTGTTGGAGGGTCTTAATGAAATTCACTACTTGATCTTCAACTAGCTCCTGGTCCTCATGTACCAAGCCTGGTATAGAGCGACATGCTTTACTTACCACTTCTTTGACTATGGTATGTTCTATGAGAAATTGCTCCTTTTCCCTTTGTAGCTGGGATTTTTCCTCTTAAATCTCTGCTTTCTCGTTTTCATGAGAAATTACACTGTCCTGCACTACTCGTAGTTGCACTAAGACTTCATCTTTCTCTTGTTTCAAGTATTTTGTAGCCTTCTCCTTCTCTTCTTGGACTCTCTGGAACTGGGCTTCTGTTGCATCTGCAAGTCTTCTCAATTGGGTCGGTTCATCCCCCAATTTTGTAGTCTATGATGAGGAGGGTGTAGAGGGCACAATAGGTACTGCACAAACCAGGAGGACATCTTGCTGCACTTCCTTCAGTTCTCTCTCAATTCTTCCATATAGCTCCTCCATCTTCTCTCCATATCTTTACAACATGTCCTCAGAAGTATCCTCCATAGCTCTGCGTACCACACTGATTTCATCATTCATGAGGGTGGCTTCCAACTGGGGCTTATTAGTGCGTGTCTTCTTACTTATTGAGGGTTTCTTTAGAGAAACCTTCCTCTTCTGCAGTGTTACTGTCCCAATAGGGGGATCTTCAGGTGGTGTAGCTTCACCTCATTCTTGATCTTCTTCTCTTTCATCTCCTCCTCACTGTCCTTTGGCTTCATCTTCTCCTCCTCCTGGCGAGCTAGACCCATTATCTTCAGAAGTGTTTTCCTCCTCATCACTCTCTATGTATTGGACTTCATCCTGCTTTTTCTTCTTCGTCATCCCACTGGACTGTCTGACATGCTCGACTCGAGTAACTATGGGGCTTCCTATGGTGTCAGTGTCGGATAATTCTGCATTAGCGACAGGTACAATAAAATCCTTCAACCACTCCTTTGTAATCTTCTCCATTTCATCATCTGTCATCTTTTAGTATGACTCTAATTCTTCCTGGTTCTCATCCCTACGCGTCATGATGTAGATGAAATGAGGATTAGCATGGAACTTTGCTATTGGTCAATAGTGGTGTAGGGTGCATGGTGTCATGCGTGGAAATGATTTGATGGCAACCTTCTGCTACTGATAGTATGCATGAAACATTGCATTGGACTGCCATTGCTTCGTCATGTCGTTGGTGTACCACATAGTGGAAAATCGAGAAGCCAATGGTTCTGAGGGTTCGATCTCTAGAAAAGTGGTTCCTTTAGGAATTTTCAAGGCGACAAATGCAATCAAAATGATCAGCCAACTATAGTGGAATTTGTATCCCAAGTCCTGGGCTTCACAGCAATCCTTCTCTAGCTCGTTGAGGAGTTAGTTCCCCTAGTTCATCTGCATGCCCTCTACAAAATTTCTTACGAGGTCCACCACGAACACGGTGACCTGTGTGGGGCAGTTCTTCCTCATGAGCTTTCCAGCTAGGAGTTGGAAATCAAGGTGCACTGTGCCATCTTGTATAAAGTCTACCTTGTAACCTCACGTTCCTTTATGTACCTCTCTGTAAACTTCCTTGATGCGTTGCGCCAGGGAACGGTCCGAGGCCTTCCATGGATAAAACTGTTGAGGGTCATGACCCTTCACACTTAAGCCTATGATCTAGTGGATCAGCATTATATCCACAGTAATCCTCCTGTCAAGCCATAATTATCCTCCATTATAGAACGACAGAAGGATTTTAATGCAAGCGTTAACATCATGGTGGCTACCAAAGTGCAGGATCTTTATCACATTCAACACAGTGACTACGCCAACTCCTTAATCCATTGTTGTGAGATGAGGCGGGGATTCTTTCCAGTTGTCTTCATGAGATACCGGTGGGGTGCCAACATGGAATAGTTCTTCCGGTCTCCTAAGTTGAATTCATCATTCTTCAATAGCGGGATTTGTCCTAACTAACTCCTGACTATGTGTATTCCTTTTGGAATGTATGTAGTGAACACAATGTACACAAAATCTTGGGGATACTATCACGGTTAACAGCGCCATCCAAAGGTGGAATGTATTCAGGTAGGATCTCTGCTTCGCATTAGCCATATCACCGTGGTGCTTACTTCGTTGTTTAGTTCCAGGGTTGACATGGCCAGAACAACATCTAATCAAAGGGGAATCTTGTAGTCCCTTAGTTGATGACACCTGGATACATTCGAATATTGGTATGTCGGCCATTAGCTTCTTAAGAACTTCCTTGACAGACTTATCTAATTCACTAGGTTCGCCTAACATTCTAGTGTTTAATAGACAAGAGGGGTAGACAAATGAACGGTGGGGTAGACAAATGGATAGGCAAGGTCTAGTTCTAGATAACACAGCTTGACACATGGACAATTCTCTTCTTGGCTTAGCTAATCATGGGTATCAAAAAGTGGTCCCAACATAGTGACCAACGAGTTAAATAAGCAGGGTATCATAACATATTTTCCAATGGTCATGAAGTGCTTCCATCAATGTAAATATGTTCGTTATGGCGCGGTCTCAACGTCCAAAAGTGGTCCATTAGCTCATAAATTCATTTTCTAATCATTCTGGAGCGTCATTCTAATGGTCAGGGCACCTCCAACGGTCATATAGCTTCATTGGGGAGAAGTCCCATTCTACGTGGACCTGTTGTTCCAGTGAGGTTCAAATTCTGTGAAACCACCTCCTACGAGGTTCTAGTCTATGAAGTCTTCCATCTAGTTTCTGTAACTTCTTGTAGTTTTTCCACCTTAGCCTTATTTTTATTGAGCTTCCTTGCCTTCTTCCCTGTGATCTGAATTTCTCTAAATATTTCTAGAATCCTCTTTCCATTCTTATTCTTATTTTCTCCTAGCGCAGTGGCTTCGCACTGTTGAGGTGCCCTCAAAGGGTCTGAAGTTAATATCCCTTTTATTAACACTTCCTGAGTGGACATACTTCTTTCTTGAATAGACAGGTCCTTCAAGCCTTCTGGCATTCTTCCAAACTTGGTAGCTAATTCCATGATTGTATGTCCCTCCTATGTTGTTACTTTGTTCTATTTCTTTGACTTATCTTCTCGTTCTTCTATTAGTCAGTCTATTTTCCTGGATATGAAATACCTTAGTTCTTGTTTTTTCTTCTCTGTGGCTTCTTCCTCTATTTTCCTTCTGATCTGATCCTTCTCAATCCAAGTCTTACCTAACAAAAGTGGGAAAGGGGTGTTGTCCCCAACAAACTTAATGAATTCAAATTCTTCTTCAGTCGATGTTCCCTGAACAATAATAGGTACATTAGTAACTCTTCTGCATAGGTTTATGATCTTACCCTTAAACAAGCCTATCCTTCCCAACAAAGGTACCACAGTAGGTTTTCCCAAAATTTTCCAAGTTTCTTCTATCATAATATTCACTTGTGTTTCTTCATCCAAGACATAGTCTATGTCAAAGTCTTATATTCTTTCACTTATGTGTTGTTTTGTTTTCAGGAGTTCTGGTAAACTAACATCTTTATGAACATCCATCATTTCTTTGAACTATAATAACGTATTCTAAACTTCCTCTGACCTTTTCTCTTTATGAATTTCTAATATGCCCTTGGTCTCTTGACTTTCTTCATAGTTTTCTTGTCTCATGTTCATTCCTTTAACTTTAGAAATAATCCTTGGACAATCCTCAACCTCATGACCAATAACCTTATAATAAATACAAATAGGGCCTACCTCAGGACAATTCTTAGCAAGATGTCCTAGCCTTCTGCAATTATAACATAATCTCAATCATATTTTTCTTTTAAATGTTCCCCAACCTTTTTTGTGTTGCGCACTTCCCCTAGGATCATAGTGTTGGACCTGCAATCTGCAAAAATTATTTCTAGGTTCCTCCATCCACTTATTAGTCCAAAAACTCTTTCTATGAATAGGAATAACATATCTTTCTTCATTTTCATTAAATTTACTCAAATCAACTCTTGCTTTCAACTGTGCTCTATGCTTCAGACTAGGAAAGAATCTATTAAACATACTTAAATTCATGCTTTTGAAACAAAACTTTTCACTTATGTTTCTCTTACCAAAGCACAAAGATTTACCTATTTTAGGATCTTACCTCTTTTCTTCAGATCAACTTATTTTCTAGGAACAAATCTTCGCAATTCAAGTAGAGTATTGCGCACTTTAGCAGTAGATCTATGCACAGAGTATCTCTTTTTCTTTACTTCAGTTCCCAACAATCATAGTTTCAGGTCCCAGAAATAGAACCATTTGTTGGCACAGGGGTAGACCCAGGGTTCAACGCTTAACAACACACCAACAAAATCCCGACTATCGGCCCTTTTGGCAACACCTGCGAAGCAGGCAATGTCTCACCCGTGGTAGAAGAAGGGGGGGTTACAAGACGCAGGTGTCTGTAACCAAGATGGGACACAGATCTGTGATAATAACACTTCGTAGAGTATTTTGTTAACACTTAGGAAGCAACATGCATTAGTTAATTAAACCTATTAACATCGCAGAACATAATCAAAGAGATGGCTAGTGTAGTAACAACAAAAGTATTATGCACCTTAAACACTTAGCACTTAGAATTGTGGATCAAATATAGCATTTTAACATAGCAAAGCATTAAAGCAACACATACATATCCATTGCACATCTAATCTAAGAACAAAGAAAAACACCACAGAGATAACATTGCATAAAGAGAACCATGAGACACGGGATCTACGTGGTTCACCCCAATATGGTGCTACATCCACCAACCACTTTGCATATTTATTATTCACTCGAACCTTACATTCATTCACTCCTGTGCACTAAGCCACAGAGTCAAACTTCACACCAGACAGGAGATCTGCACACTGAGCACTGAGCACCAAATCCTCCTTCCAAAACTAGGTCAACGCACAGAGCTACCACTCTATCAAGAACAAAGCCTTAACACACAAACACTCCTTTTCACAAAGCAACTTTGTTCACACATAACTACATTCACTTCGCTAACTAGCTAGCTACTTTCACAATAACGTATTCTTTATTTATATCTTACAAACCCTTACAATAAGGCCTCATCATGGGAAAACCCCATGGGCTGACATCCCATAAACCCGTTACAAAAAACCTAGAGGACCCTTTACTGGGTCCACTTAACCCTCAAAATCGGTGAGATATGTGATCTTAGCTCCGCCTGGGTGCTCCTTCCTTGACCAATGTGTCGAAGTCCAAAAGTGGGTCAAATATGACCGAAGTTTTCCCAAAACGTGGTTGAGGGCCAACACTGGACAAGTGGTTAGAAGTAGGTTAGCCATAAAATAAGGAAAGTGGGTTAAGATGGTTATAAGGTAATTTAAATAATAAAGTGAAGTGATGAGTGTACTATAAGTCAAAGTGGATACAAAATAAATTATTTAAATAATACATTTAATGGAGAAATAACTAAGTAGACAAGTGGTTAGAAGTGGGTTATCCATAAAATAAGGAAAGTGGGTTAAGATGGTTAGAAGGTAACTCCTTGAGGAAGCTACATGAAAGTATAAATAAGAGGAAAGGGTCTCTAATTTTTAATAACACTTGAGAATATTGAATATCTACAAGTGATTGAGGTAACCAAAGGATATCTAAGCTAAATTTCAGAGGGAAGGTAAAGTAACGAAGGCCGAAATTCTAGGGAGGATAAATTATTTTGATGATGTTTTCTAAGGTATGTTATTTACAGGTCATATCACCATTTTCACAATAACATTTTTTCTAGAATGATTCAGACCGTGAAATTGGGATTCCATTGAGGAAACATATCCTAGTAGTTGTGATGCAAATTTCAACTTGTGGGTCCTTGTATTTTTGGAGTTACACGTCGTGGAAAATAGGGTTTGTGGTTAGTCCTGAAACTAGTCTAAGACAAGTGTTTTGGGTAAAAACGTCATAACTTCTTCATAATAGATCCAAATTACATAATACCAAATGTATTGGTTAGAGTAGAGTCTGTAGTATTCTGTGTAAAATTTTATGATCCATACAACAAATATTCTGTGCGGGGCATGCTCTATAAGTTTTCTCTCTAGAATAATCCAAAATTCAACAAAGTATGTCATTTTTTCTATAACTCCTTTTATGAGAGGTTCCAAGTAGTGAAATATGGAGGAACTACATAAACGACACTGAAGAACATTGTGTACCATTTTTATATATTTATTCATTACAGGTACATAGTTATGATTATTTCAAGTTAGGGTTTTTGACTAATCCAAAATTAGTCATGTGAGACTAAAGTAATTTTTGATGAAAATGCTAGTCTATTGTTGTTAAAGTTAAGGAAGGTTTGCAGGTATGTGACCATATACACCAGGTCTATTACATATTTACAAATTAGATTTGGATGATGAAATTAATGAGATCTTTTGGTTGAGGTACATGTTGGGTACATGGTTGAGACAAGTAGTTGATGAGTTGGAACATACATGAGGTGTATAGTTGATGATGTTGGTACATCTTGATGAGTCATAGTTGATGAGTAGTTGATACATTATTGGTACATACTTGGTACATGGTTGGAGGCACTTTTTAGTAGTATTTTTGACACATGGTTTATGGATGATGTATCATACATGTCTTGGTATATAATTAGAAGCACATATTGATCTTGGTTATGATTATGAGTTGTTGTGTTATGCTTGGTTGATGCACATATTTGAGAGTTGTATTAGTGATTGACCTTGGTGAGTAGATATTATTTGGTTGATAATATTGATGAGATAGGTTGTTGTGATAAGTCGTTGGATAGGTTGTTGTGATAGGTTATTTGTACATGTTTGGTGTATGGTTGATGCACTTGTTCATGGTATAGGTTGAGGTACATGTTTGGTGCATGGTTGATGGAGTTGTTCGTGGTATAGGATTAGGTATAGGTTGTTGCATGGTTGATGCACTTGTTTATGGTACATGTTGATTACAAGTTGTTTGGTACAGATTGGTGCATGGTTGATGGACTTATTTATGGTACAGTTTGATTACAGATTGAGTTACAGGTTGATGCATGGTTCAGGTTAATGGTACAAGTTTTTTGGTACAGGTTGATTGGTACAGGTTTAAAGTAGTATATATCACAGTTATAGTGTGAAAATGGTTCCATCATTCTACTTCTATGCCAGGGAAGTTGGACGGGGCAAGGATAGGTTGTTGTAGCCACCTTATGGTTGTAGCCGGAGAACATAGGGGATTGTAGCCGCCTTCTAGTTGTATCTAGAGAATTGGGGAGTTGGAGCTTCCCTCAAGTTGTATCCTGAGAAACTAGGGGGTTGGAGCCTCCTTCCAGTTGCAACTGGAAAAAAGAAGGAAGTTGGTGCTTCCAATGAATGTAATTCTTAAGTACATATAAGAAAAATAATTATGTGGTTTTCTCCCGCTTTGGGTTTCCACATAAAAATGATGGTGTACTTTGTATGTATGTGATTTCTCATTTGTTAATTGTTTATTTACTCTGAAACTATTGGATGATAATGTTACATTGATATAACACGTGCATTTTGTGGTTAAAAAGGATATTATTTCTCTATTACTAATTCACCCCCCTCTCAGTAATCCAACAATTGGTATCAGAGCAGGTTCCTTCAAGAAATAGTTTAACCACTTGAAGAAGATCATGGATTATTCTAAGAATGGAGTACCATTGTTCAATGGTCAGAATGGTTTAAAGTATGATATGTGGAGTAGAAGAACGAAAGTATTTTTACAGGCACAGGGGCATTATATTTGCCTATCAGTCATTACAGGATATGATAGTTCAAAAAGGGAAAAGACTGTAGCCAAGAAGGAATTGAAGAAGAATAAAAAAATAGCTATGGATTTCATCTGGGAAGGATTACCTAATCCAATAAGAGAAAATATTGGTAAATTTTCATCATCCAAAGAACTTTGGGATAAGTTAAATGACATATCCAGTAAGAGAAAATATTGGTAAATTTTCATCATCCAAAGAACTTTGGGATAAGCTACATGACATATATTCTTCACCCATCATAGATTTAGAAAATGCCAAAGAATATGAAGATACAAATCAAGAAGAATTATGTTCACCATGTCAAACATATTCAGAAGATGAAGAGTACATAATCACCAAAGGTATGTTGTTTTGCTTTAATTGTGAAAAATGCGGACATCTTGAAATAGAATGCCATGAAGGAAATGAGACAGAAAAAACTAATTGAAAAGGAAGACAAATATGAAGAAGAATTGATTAGTGCTTTAGATGAACTAAGAGAACAAAATAAGCCACTCAAGAAAGAATTGATGAAACAAAAGGAAAGTGTTCACATTTTTAAAGAAGCCCAACATGTCATCGAGAACTTAAGAACTCAGCTAGAATAAGCTAGAAAGATCGAAGAAAATCTTGAATATCAAAGGTATTATTTGTAAGCCAACATAGCAACATAGAAGGAAGAAGAAAAAATGAGAGAGAAGATATTGGCAGGTCATCTTAAGGAAAGAACTAATGATATAAACCATATGGAGGCAGAGTTTGGTCAAGAAGAGAAAGGACTTGAAGAAAAAATAAACACATTAAAAATTCATCTTGAAGAAGTGAAAAGAACAGAAGAAATCATGAAGTCTATGATAATGAAGAAAGAAGAAGAGGTTGAGAAGATTGAAGAAGAACTTGTTTCATTGAGAAGTAAAATCGTCAATATCAACAAGAACGTTGAAGAGACAAAAGCATCCACATTAGTTATAGAAAATGAAGAGAAGCACTCTAGGTTTCTAGAAAATAGAAAGAGTTATGCAGAAGTACTCAAAGGAAAGAATCATGGTCAACCAGAATCTAAGAAAACTATTGAAGATACATATTCAAGAAGACCATCCATGTTCAATCCACAAAAAAGCTTCAATCATGATCATGATCAGTCAAGGAATAAATTTAGAAAGACTACACCACAAAGAATATCATTCACTCCGAGGTATGCAAATTTATTTTATGGTCATTATTTTTATTGTACTAATTTTGGACATAATGTTGCAGATTGCAGGGATTATAAAAGAAATGCATGTGGCCCCACGTGACATTGAATGTTACAAATTTCATAACTATGGACACATATCTAGTGATTGTAGAAGCATGATCAATACTTCCATGAAAGAGAACACTAATATCAGATATAAGAAAGTATGGATAAGAAAACATGAAGAACGGTTGAAAAAATACCATGTCCCAGTGATCGCAAGATTGGAAATAAAACGAGATGAAGAAAATTATACAGAGGAAAAGAAAGATGTCAGATACAAAAAGATTTGGAAAAAAAATGAAAGAAAAGAATGAATAGGTTCAAGAGATTGTACTTTCAGGCACTGTAGTGAAATATGAATCCACAAACAGAAAGAAAGAAGTCGGAGCTTAGAGAGATGATGAATATACTAATGAAGATGATAATGAATACACTTCAGAGAAAGAATTGTTTTGAGACATATGGCTTAGAGACTCCCAAATAATATGAATAATAGATAGGGGGAGTCTATGTGATAGCTGAGACAGAATAGAGAACCATCCTTCAAGCATCTTGCATAATTTGAGTAGACAAATTCAGTGCATTTAGTTAGCAGAAGTCCAATATGATAGATTACTCAGTTGTAGTATTACTTCATGATAATACAGTGACATATGAGTCAAAATTATGGACAGTTGTGCAGTAGAGCTTGGACAGTATGGACAGATATGGATTTGTAAGAACACTTTGCAGGTTTGGACAGATATATGATAGTGGACGAGAGCATGGATTCATAGATTGGTTCAGAGAGTGGTTCAAATAAAAAGGAACATTATGGATGTTAATTACATAGGAAATGGCTCGAACAATGCTAATGGATTCCAAATTGAGAGATATTTTTTGGACACACGTAGTGCATACAACAGTTCACATTCAAAATAGAGTAATGCTCAGAAACGACAATGATAAAACTCAATACGAGATATGAAAAGGAATACCAACAAATGTGAAGCACTTCAGAATATTTGGAAGCAAATACTACATCGAACAACCAGAATGATTTTAGTTATCAGAGAACACGGATTACGTGTGCAAATTGAAGAAGGCCTTGTATGGTCTAAAACAGGTTGCTAGATCATGGTAATCTAGACTAGATAAATATCTACAACAAGTAGGGTTCAGAAAAGGAAGTGTCGACAACAACCTCTACATCAAGGTAACTCAAGATAGTATTTTATTAATTGAAGTTTATGTTGATGATATTATTTTTGGAAGAAATGATCACAGGTTAAGACATAAATTTCCAAAGGATATGCATAATGAATTTGAAATGTCATTACTTGAAGAACTATCCTTCTTTATGGGTCTTTAGATGCGTCAAAGAAACCAAGGATTTTTTATTTCTCAAACTAAGTAGATTAGATAAATGCTAGAGAGGTTCGGAATGGAAGATTGAAAACCAGTTACCACTCCTATGCAAACCAATTGCAAGTTGATTGAAGATGATGATTCAAATTCTACAAAACAGAGGTAATACATGTCAATGATTGGAAGCTTACTATATGTGACAACATCCAAACCAGATGCAATGCAGGTAGTTGGACAGGTGGCATGATTTCAAGAAGCACCAAAGGAATCACATGTATCAGCAGTGAAGAGGATTTTCAAATATCTCAAAGGAACAAAAGAGTTTGGATTATGGTATCCAAAAGGAAAGGATCTATCACTTATTTCCTACACAGATGCAGATTGGGAAGGTTGCATTGATGACCGATGAAGCACCAGTGGAGCAACTTGGGTGAGTGTTTAGTATCTTGTATAAGAAAGAAACAATCATCGATATCTTTATCTACAGCTAAAGCAGAGTATATTGCAGCAGTAGGATGTTGTACTCAGGTTCTATGGATGAAACCAACTTTGACAAATATACAGTTTGAGTATGATGAGCCCATTCCAATATATTGTAATAATACAAGCACCATCAGTGTCTCAAAGAACCTGGTGATGCACTCCAAGACAAAGCACATTCCCATAAAGTATCACTTTCTATGGGAATAGGTTGTAGAGAAGAACATTAGAGTTGAATATGTGGGAACAAAAGAACTAGTGGTAGACATATTTACAAAACTGCTTCCACGGGAAGCCTTTGAGTATCTTCACTAGAGACTCGAAGTAATTTCTACTCCAAAATGAATGTTTTTGAATGCTTATCTTATATGTCTTAGACTTACACTAGGAATCACCATAGATAGGAAAGTTCAGGTTGGGAGATTAGTTTCAAGAAGAGTTCAGTCAAGGGGAGTATCCCCATGGACACTTCAATTAGGGGGAGCAGCCCCGGACTTCAATATTGGTTCCAGGGGGAGCGATGGTCACAGGGGGAGAATGAGTGACATGACTTCAATATTGCATCAGAGTGTTGCTATCAATGCCAAAGGGGGGTATTGTTGATTAATTTGGTTGGTTTTCATTGATGTCAACCCTTGAAGAAATTCTGGTAGTGAATTCTGGTAGAACGATGGTTTGGGTAATGGACCCAAGTTTGTTTGATGTATAATGGTATGAGTTTTGATATATTTGTAGGTAATATTATTATATATGGATAGTACATGTCATGCCATTTTCAGTGGTATGTGGAACGTCACATAACTCCTCATGGTTAGATAGTTATGGCCATGTAAAATTGGAGAGCCCTCATGAGTCATCTAGAAGCCCCAAAAGGTCAAAGTAGTCAAAGTGGTTGCAAAGAAGAAATTATTTAAATAATAAAGTGAAGTGATGAGTGTACTATAAGTCAAATTGGATACCAAATAAATTATTTAAAAATTAAAGTTAATGGAGAAATTACTAAGTGGATAATTAGTTAGAAGTGGGTTAGCCCTAAAATAAGGAAAGTGGGTTAAGATGGTTAGAAGGTAATTTAAATAATAAAGTGAAGTGAAGAGTGTACTATAAGTCAAAGTGGATACAAAATATTTTTGTAAAATAATAAGGTTAATGGAGAAATTACTAATTGGACAAGTGGTTAGAAGTGGGTTAGCCCTAAAATAAGGAAAGTGGGTTAAGATGGTTAGAAGGTAGCCCCTGGAGGAAGCTACATGAAAGTATAAATAAGAGGCAAGGGTCTCTCATTTTTAATCAAACTTGAGAATATTGAATATCTACAAGTGACTGAGGTAACCAAAGCATATCTAAGCCAAATTTCAGAGGGAAGGTGAAGTAAAGAAGGGCAAAATTCTAGCAAGGATAAATTATTTTGATTATGCTTTCTAAGGTATGTTATTTACAGGTCATCTCACCATTTTCACAATAACTTTTTTTTCTAGAATGATTCAGACCGTGAAATTGGGAGGCCATTGAGGAAACATATCCAAGTAGTTGTGATACAAATTTCAACTTGTGGGTCGTTGTATGTTTGGATTTACACATCTTGGAAAATAAGGTTTGTGGCTAGTCCTGAAACTAGTCTAAAACAGGTGTTTCGGGTAAAAATGCCATAACTTATTCAAAACATATCCAAATTAATTAATACCAAATGTATTGGTTAGAGTAGAGTCTATAGTATTCTTTGTACAATTTTCGATCTATATAGCAAATATTCCATGCGAGGCACGTTTTCTCTCTAGAATAAGTCAGAATTCAACAAGGTATGTCATTTTTGCTATAAATCCTTTTTGGAGAGGTTCCAAGTAGTGAAATATGGAGGAATTGCATAAACGACATTGAAGAATAGTGTGTACCATTTTCAATTTTTTTTTCATTACAGGTACATAGTTATTATTATTGCAAGTTAGGGTTTTTGACTATTCCAAAATTAGTCATGTGAAACTAAAGTAAATTTTGATGAAAATGATAGTCTCTTGTTGTTAAAGTTAAGGAAGGTTTGCAGGTATGTGATCATATACACCAAGTCTATTACAGAGTTACAAATCATATTTG
>CBVK0100097025.1:0-34712 GCA_900067695.1 Picea abies | reverse complement strand
TGACAAAAAGTATGGGCAAAAAGGTGCAATATGTGGTCCTAACAGTGCTACTACCCCGAAATACCGAAATCTCCCCCTTGAGACATCAATGGTCCAGTATCCTCTTGAATCGACGACCACGATCCCATTGGATCAATGATCCACAACTTTTTGGTATTTTCCCCAAACCTAGACCACTCACCATGTGTCCTCCTTGATGAACTGTGTCGATCATTTTGCAATTTCATGAACCAGGAGTTCACAATGCAACGACTCCAATATCACTTCCCACTCCAAACCCTGAACTCTGAAATAGAAAAATTCAACGACTCTCGCAACTTTGGCACTTCTTCCATGAAGTGTTTCCACTGTTCTTATTGCTCCTATACTGGGGTGCTTCTAAGCGCTTAAATCCCTCCTAACTTGGTGAGATCGTATGGCCCTCGGGATTTTGGCACTTTTCCTTGAAGTTTCTCCACCGTTCATTTCAACTACTCTCCTTGTGACCACCCAGAGGTTAAACTCTGTGTGCCCAGATCCTTTCTTTGAACCTCAAGGGTTCCTTCGACCTAAGTTTAGATATTTCCTATATACATATAAGTATGTTGGAGTATTTTTAAAGTTAAGGAAAGTGATAGAATTATGGAAAGAATTTATCCACATAAGCTTTTATGTTCGAAGTAAACTAGATTGGTGTAATAATGTCATTATGGATAGAAATGTATCTTACCTTCTCTTAAATTCTAAAGCTTAAATGAAATTGAATTATGTCATAATTTTTTTTTTTATGGTGAATTTGAGGTACATTACATATGGTATCAAAGCAAAAGCTACAACACTGGGCATGAACAGGGCCACATTGGCTACTTAATATACATTCTGACGTATGCAAAACTAATAAATCTTATGGTTTCAAACAGAAAGCCCTTTCTATTTTTTGTAAATTATGGCAGCTTAGGATGGTGCAGAAATCAGGATGGGAGGAAATCCGCAATAAGGACCTCCAGGAGATCCAAGACAGAACAGTGATGGAAGCTCACCTACAGAGGTGTTGGAAATAATGAGGAATTGTATTATTGAACTACAGGTTTTCAAGGCTGACAATAAAAAATTGAAGAAAGCACAACAGGAACAACAAGAGATAAATGAAGTCCTATTACATAGTATAGTAGCCAAGAAAATCCCAAAAGATGACAACCATGACGAAGAAGTCAACAAAAGGGCTTGCAAGAATTCTTGACCGGAAACAAAAAAAGGAGACAGTTCATCTGAAGGGACACCTTCAACTAAGGACAAAACTATACTAGACAAAAAAAGAAAACAAGTAGACCACCTTGAAGGAGAATTTAAAAAGATTAAACCAGCTACCTTTGATGGAGAATCCAGGACAGGAGAAGACCTTGAAGGAGAATTTAAAAAGATTAAACCAGCTACCTTTGATGGAGAATCCAGGACAGGAGAAGAAGTTTAGGCATGGTTGTTGGACATCAAAAAATACTTCCAGATCTACAACTATTCCAGCAACATTAAGGTCAGAATGGCCATCTACAATTTAAAGGGGAAGGCCATCATTTGGTGGCAGGACCTAAAATTGGCCAAGGACATAAAGGAGAAACAGTTGGAATGGTTCAACTTTAAGAATTATTTCAAGAAATAATACCTTTATGAAAGCTATTATGAAAGGAATATGAAAGAATTTTATGAGTTACAACTTGGACAGATGATGATGGAGGACCTTATAAATAAATTTCTAGAACTACTAAGGTTTGTACCATACATCTGGGATGATAAGGTAAAAATCGAGCGATTCTTAAGTTGTTTACCCCAGGCCTATTGGGATAGAATTGAGTTTAACAGCCCCAAATCCTTGAGTGAGGTATTCAGGAAAGAACGAATGTGCTATGACCAGTATAAACAAAGGGTAGAGTTTCCCAAGACCTGGAAGGATAAGAAGTAAGATCAAATGAACCAACGGAAGAAGGGATACCAGCCAACTCCTTATCAAAATGTAGAAAAAAGTTTCCCAAGGAAGGATTTTCACTCCAATCATCTGAATATGCAAGGTAGCGATAAACTGGTAAACCCGGGAACAAAAAAGTTTGGGGACAACTCCTGCGAGCCATTAAAGTGTTGGGAGTGTGGAGAGCCTCATCTAAGGAGGAACTGTCCATGTTTAATTGTAGCAAACAAAAATGTTGTTCACAATTTGCAAGAAGCCTCAACAGTGGGAGACATGGGCATAAGTCTCCATCTGATAAATGCATCCATAGATGGTCGTCAAGCTAACCACCAGTCCTCGGTGGTAGAAATCAAAGGTATGATCAATGACACTGGAATTTTTGTTTTAATTGACCTTGGAGCTATGTTAAGTTATATTACTCCCGATGTAGTACAATCGAATAAACTTAAGAAACTGAAGCACGCAAAATCATGGCTTGTACAACTAGCAACAAGTACTAAAAGGAAAGTAGTTGACTTTATTTCTGATCCTGAGTTCATCTTAGATGGTCAAAAGATAAGGACCAATCTGAACATCCTACCACTAGGATATTATGATATGATTATTGGGATGGATTGGTTGGAACAACACAAAGCAGTACTAGACTGTTATACATATATACTTAGCGATAAAGATAATTTTGGCACTATTAGAACAACCCAAGGCATACCAAAACCTGTATCAGTCAGACAAGTTTCAGCGATGCAACTCAATAAATGTATTATAAAGGGATGTCAAGTTTACGCCATCCAAGTGACGAATCTATTAGAAAAAGAAGATAAGCCCAAGTTATAAGACTTTGTTGTCTTACGTGAATTCAAAGACATGTTTGTGGATGAGATACCAATATTACCTCCTAGAAGGGAAATAGATTTCTCCATAGACTTACTACCCAGATCAGCCCCTATCTCAAAAGCACCCTAACAAATGAGTCTACCAGAACTGAAAGAATTGAAAATACAATTACATAAATTTTTGGACAAAGAGTATATCAGACCGAGTGTCTCGCCATGGGGAGCACCAGTCCTCTTTGTGAAAAAGAAAGACGGTACTCTAAGACTATGTATCGATTATAGAAAACTGAACAAAATGACCATTAAGAACAAATACCCCTTACATAGGATAAATGACCTGTTCGATCAAGTTGGTGGGGCCAAGACCTTTTCAAAATTGGATTTACGATCAAGTTATCATCAACTTAGGATAAAGGACGAGGACATAAAGAAAACAATTTTTCGAACAAGATACGGACATTATGAGTTTGTATTCATACCTTTCGGACTCACTAACACACCAGCCACATTTATGTGCTTGATGAAAAACATTTTGAGTCAGTACTTAGAAAAGTTAGTAGTAGTATTTATCGACGATATTATGGTCTATTTAAAATGGAGGAGAAACATGATGAACACTTAAGAATAGCTCTGCAAACATTAAGGAAACACAAACTATAGGAAAAATTTGACAAATGTGACTTTTATCAAAAAGAAATACAATATTTAGGACATGTCACTCCCTCAAAAGGTATTGTCGTAGACCCGGAAAAGATAAAAGCCATTATGGAATGGCCAATACCTAAGGATGTGGCAGATATCCATTCATTCATGGGAATCACTGGATATTATCGTAGATTTATAGAAGGGTTTTCCAAGATATCCTACCCTATCACATCATTACAAAAGAAAGGGACCAAGTTTAACTGGTCGCAAAATTGTCAAGACAGTTTTAACAAGATGAAAGAATTATTAACATCGGTGCCCATTTTGAAGGTAGTAGACCCAGATAAAGACTTCACAGTATGTGTTGATGCAAGTAAAGAGGGACTAGGTGGTGTTATAACTCAGGAAGGGCACGTGATTTGTTACGAGTCCCAAAAATTAAAAGAACATGAGAAAAATTATGTCAGTCATGAATTAGAATTGGCAGTAGTAATACATGCCTTAAAAATGTGGCGACACTATATAATGGGAAGAAAATTCCTACTATTGATGGATAATAGCGGGGTGAAATATCTGTTTAACCAACCAAACCTTAATGCAAGACAAGCAATTTGGCTAGCCTTCCTGAGCGAATTCGACTTTGAGGTCAGACATATCAAGGGTAAGGAAAATAAAGTAGCAAATGCTTTAAGCAGAAGATCCCATGGGTTATTTGAGATAAATATCAGTAGGGCAGAAAGCGATCTAGAAAAAAGAATAAGGACGACAAGTATTAATGACCGAAATTACACTAAGGTGATGGCAGAATTTCAAAAAAATATCACAAACTCAAATAAACCAGATCTAAGTATCGACAAGAAGGGACTATGACGATTTAAAAATAGACTTTACATACTAGATTCAATAGAGTTAAAATTAATTGTTTTAGATGAAGTGCATAAGAAATCATATTCTGGTCATCTAGGTTACCACAAAACAATAACAACACTTATAAAACTATTTTACTAGCCTAATATGAAGGGAGAAACAATAGAGTACTTGGCTAGGTGACAAGATTTTCAACAGGTTAAGGTCGAGCACCAGCACCCAGCCAGCCTATGACAGCCATTACCAGTACCAAAATGGAAATGGGAGACTATATAACTAGACTTTATAACAGGTTTGCTTAAAACTCAGAAACAAAATGATTCTATCATGGTTGTAATTGATAGACTCAGTAAGTCTGTACACTTTATTCCTGTAAAGTCTACTTTTAAAGCTATAAACATTGCTGAAATATTCATGAGAGAAATTTTTAGACTACATGGTATTCCTAAAATGGTGGCTTTAGATAGAGACGTAAAATTTACATCCTCTTTTTGGAAGGAATTGTTTGCAGGACTAAACACTAACTTGAACTTCAATATGAGATATCATCAACAAACAAATGGATAGACTGAAAGGACAAACCAGATCATAGAGGATATTCTTCGCATGTATGTAAGAACAAAACCAAGCAAGTGGGAAGACTACCTGCACTTGGTAGAATTTGCATATAACAATGGGTACCAAACTTCGACTAAGTTGAGCCCTTTCGAAATACTGTATGGCAAAAAGTGTACAAATCCAATTAGTTGGGATAACCTGGCTGACAGACTCATGGTTGGACTAGAGATGCTCCAATAAATGGATAACATGGTAAGAAAGGTACAACATAACTTGAAAGAAGCACATGACAGACATAAGAGTTATGCAGACTAGAAAATGAGACACTTGGAATTTCAAGTGGGAGACCATGTTTAATTGAAGGTAAAAGCCCGAAAAAACTTGCTGAAGTTAGGGAACTGTGCCAAGATGGCACCCAGGTTTTGTGGGCCCTTTGAGATACTAGCTCAAATTGGACTCGTAGCATACCAACTTGCACTTCCAGATAATCTAAAAATTCATAATGTATTTCATGTTTCTTTGTTGAAAAAGTATATTCATGACCCTACTCATATGATTGATTGGAACTTGGTGCAGGTGGAACCCGATTGGTGCAGGTGGAACCCGAAGGCGAGTTCCAGGTCGAACCCGTGCACATTCTGGACTGGATAGAAATAACACTTCGGAACATAGTCGTTTCTCAGGTGAAGGTGCAATGCAAGCACTTTAGTCTTGAGGAGGCCACTTGGGAGTTGGAGGGAGATTTACAGAAATCTCATCCAACCCTGTTCCAAAAAGGGAACGAACACTGAGGATACTGTTTTACTGAAGGGGGAAAGGATGTGATATCCCCAAAAATAAAATATTTTTGAAATTTAAATTCATTGGAAATTTATTCCGTTTTTAGTAAATTTGAATTTGGAATTTTTTTGCCATTTATGGAAATTCTGAATTTTGAATTTAATAATTGTAATTAATTAACATGATTGTTGGGAAAAGACTTGATTTGACCCAACTAACTATTTTGACTATGAAACTTGTATGAAAACAAAATATTTTATATTAATTGTAGGAGGACAAATGGAACAACCATGTTGAATTTAGTTTACCATGACTCCATGACTGCAGAACATGTTGGAACTACCCCTAGGATGATTGTTACAAGTGGCAAGTCAGTGATTTGGCCATTGGTAGCCCCTAAAAATCAGGGATTTAAAAAGTTATGAAAATGCCCAAGGGAGGGAAAAAGAACTGGGCAAAATTGATAAATAACATATCTGAGGAGGCAGGACGCTGCCAAGTATGTGAAGAAAAGGGACTATGAATTTTCCTTGCTGTTATGAGCACTACTGAGTAAGTGTGAGGCAAGAGGGTAACTTCTATAATTGTGGACATTGTTGCGGAGGAGTTTTCCAAATTTTCCCTCATGGATTCATGGTCAGGCTAGGGGGTGAATCGAGCAAGAAATTTTTGCTTCCTATTCTATGGTTGGGAGGAACGTGGTTGTTCCCTTTGTCTTCCTGCAAAACTTGTTCAAATATGTTGATCTACTCCTCTGTGTTAAATAATGATTTATACTGGTGATATGTATATGTTAATTTTGTATTAAAGTATTTCCATGGGAGAAATCTGTTGTGTTATAATCCATTTCTGTAATAGGAAAAACTTGTTGGTTTCTAATCATTTCACCGCTTTATGACAGCAGATCGGTGGTCATCTTGACCCTTCAAGACATGAGGGTTCACTGTCAAGTGATGGTTGCCTTAGCCTTGCATGCCACCAAATACCATCACCGCCCTGATTTATTTTTTCCTAAGGATGAAGGGGCAAGTTTTGTTCCCATAAATACATGAATCATATTGAAATTCCGAACCCTGAAATCCTAAACCCCAAAACCTTGAAGTGATGGTCCCACATTCCATTCACATTTTCACAATTCGGGAGTTGTTGTGTGTTAGTGTTTAGCATTTGAAATCGTGAAATATCGAATCCTGAAACCCCGAACTGTTGGTTCCACATTCCATTCACATTTTCGCAATTCAGGAGTTGTTGTGTGGTGGTGTTTGGCATTTGAAATCATAAAATCTTGAACCCTGAAACCATGAAGTGTTGGTCCCACATTCCATTCACATTTTCGTAATTCGAGAGTTGTTGTGTGTTGGTGTTTAGCATTTGAAATCGCGAAATCCTGAACCCTAAAACCCCAAAGTGTTGGTCCCACATTCCATTCACATTTTCGTAATTCAAGAGTTTTTGTGTGTTGGTGTTTGGCATTTGAAATCATGAAATTGCGAACCCCAAAACCCCGAAGTGTTGGGCCCAAAGTATTTTCATATTTCATGATTTGACAAACAATGTAGTCTTTTGTTTTTTTTTGTGTTCGGCATTTGTAATCGCCGAAACCCGATTGACCTCTATTTTTTTTCACAAAATTGTAGGAACATAGTAGGAATTATTTGTTATAGGAACAACTCTAATACTGTAATGAATGGACTGGTAGAAATGATGGAGGATCTTCATTCGGGATAGAGGTATAATAGAAATAGCAAATGATATTACAAGTCACTGTGTACAGGGCATCACAAGTACATAAATTATTGTATATGAAAGTATTAAACTAATTAAGGAGATTTTTAACATCATTTTTCCTAAGAGTTCTACTTGCCATGAGGTCATACACCTTTAAATATTTGAAATTTCATAATTAGACTATTGTTTAATGGCATAAACCATAGAGACCAAGATGGGATTCTTTGATTTAACTATGCTTGATGTGTAAGCTACTAGTGTGTAAGAATGAGACCCAAGTTAGGTAGATATACTTGCTTGTTTATATTCTCTCTAAGTAAAGATGCATGATCATAGAACATAACTGAGCTTTCCAATTACTAAACCAGAATCAAGATGAAACTATACCTATGAAAGTAAATCACTCTATATATATTTATAGAAAGCTATAGGTATGTACATAATTATAGGTGGAAATAAGTACATATGTTAATGGAGAGTTAAAGAAAATACCCTACAGTAAGAATGATAATATATTCTTTTATATGCGCACATAGCAGATAATCAAAATTCTTATTGTTCTAGTAGTCATGAAGATCCAACCTTGCAATTAAAACCATAATTAAATGTGTAGAACTGATTACTTTGACAATCCCAGACTCCTTGTCCTTCCAACTCCTGATCGCTTAAACACCAAAGAGGGCTTAACGGTTTTGGATCACCCTTAGCCTCCGTCTAGGTGACCATTACTCTGTGACCACGCGCTTAATGTCAAAGTGCTACCAACTTTCACGATTCAGGGAATCATGACGCAATCATTCCTCCTCTTCACTATCCTTCGAAATGTTGAAACCTAAAATAGGGCCTAACGGCTCTGTAGCTCCTCCTTTAAGTTTCTTTTCATATGACCGGTCCTACCCCGAAATGCCAAAATCTCCCCCTTGAGAGATCAATGGTCCAATATCCTCTTGAACCAGTGACCACGATCCCACTAGATCGATGATCCAAAACCTTTCGGTATTTTCCCCAAACCTGGACCACTCGCCACATTTCCTCCTTGATGAACGATGTCGTCCATTTCGCAATTTCATGAATCGGGAGTTCACGATGCAGTGACTCCAAAATCACTTGCCGCTCCAAACCCTGAACTCTGAAATAGAAAAATTCAATGACTCTCGCAACTTTGGCACTTCTTCCATGAAGTGTTTCCACCATTCTTATAGCTCCTCTCCTCGGGTGCTTCTAAGTGATTAAATCCCTTGTAACCTGGTGTGATCCTATGGCTCTCGGGATTTCAACACTTTTCTCGAAAGTGTCTCCACCATTTGTTTCAGCTTCTCTCCTGTATGACCACCCAAAGGTTAAACTCTGTGCACCTAGATCTTTTCTCTGAACTTCAAGGGTTCCTTCGACTTAAGTTTAGATATTTCCTATATACATATAAGTATGTTGGAGTAGTTTGAAAGTTAAGGAAAGTGATAGAATTATGGAAAGAATTTATCCACATAAGCTTTTCTATTCGAAGTAAACTAGACTGGTGTAATAATGTCATTATGGATAGAAATGTATCTTACCTTCTTTTAAATTCTAAATCTTAAATGAAATTGAATTATGTCAATAAATAAAATAAAAAATATGGTGAATTTGAGGTACATTACAGTCATGTTTTCGGTTCTTCCTCCAGTGGATTATCTGAATTGGAATTGATATGAGTTGGTTGGAGTCGTCAGGTGAATCATTTCATCCTTCTTGTGTCTGATCATTGTCTACCATCAGTAATTAGATATGGAACTTGCTATGGCTTTTGAGGAACATCTCGCCAATATGGTTTCCACTATGTTAGTACTCTGTAATTTGCCCAAGGCCGAGGAGGCAATCACTGAGGTAACATCAAACCAATTGGAGTGTAGGATCTATCCCTCCAAGAATTAGAGAGGGATCTCTGTGTATGATATAGTTTTGTTTGAAGGGGATGTTAGGGTAGTTATGAAGTATAAGGTTTTTTTTTGGATTTGGTATATTTGGAAGATTGATAACTCAGATTATCATTGGGCCATGGGGTCTTCCTTTCAGAATATGGATCTATATTAGGTTTTATAAGTTTTTCTCCATAGGGAATGATAATAAGACTATTGGATATAATTGAATCAAATGAAAATGTTGAGGAAAATAAGGGAAAGCCCATCAGGCAGAGGAGAAACTAAGAATTCCTCTACTCAACTTCAGATGAATAACATGTAGATTGCTAAATACCAGAAAAAGAGTGCACGAGACATTTTTTTTCATTAAATTCCTTTAAATGATTAGAAATAGAAAAAAAAAATTATTATAGAGTAAGATAAACAATTACCCAGAGAGGAAAAACATCACCAAGGAGTCAAACACAGGAATCCTGCAGATAAAACCTCTTTATTTCTGGCAGATTATCTAGAAAGTTACAAAGTATCCTGTGTTTCTGGCAGATTATCTAGAAAGTTACAAAGTATCCTGTGTGGGGAATCAATCAAATGATCAAAAATCAACCTACAATACTTCAAATTCAGAAGTATTTATACAATTTATTTCGAAAGATCTGGTCATCAATGACCATGATATTACTCCAGAAAAATCTAAACTAACAGTATCTTTGACAACTACTTGTGGATGTTTCTGAAAAATTTGTGCTTGAATATCTAGAGATGATTGGGTGCATTTTTCTAAAAAATTTGTGCCTGAATATCTTTCATTTTTTCCAAATTTATCTCCATATTTCTGAAATATATCTCGCAAAACCACGACCGAAACAGGAAAAAATGGAAGCCTGGAAAATAGGGCTCAGAGATGGCTTCGATTCTCTGAACTTTTGACACCTGTATAAATTATGGGATAGGTTTTTCTTCCTCATCCTGTGATGAAATAAAACCTCTCTCTGATTTGGAAAATTCATTCCCATTTTCCCAGAATCTCTCTCAGAAGATGAAGTGTTGAACTGGCAACAAAACGGTTTTATTTTGGGAGGGTAGTTTTGGAGGGGGAAAGGTTGTTTTTGGACCCCCCCTGGAGTGGTAACTGGTAATGGGAGGTAGGGCCCAAATTCACCATATGGTGACATGTGTCCTGTGGTAAACCACCTACTCAAACCTTCCTTTAGGTTGAGTTCTATAGATTACCACCTATAGAACTAAAGGCCTATTCTAAGGAATTCATTACCCTTTTGGCTTGCAACTTGCCTTCCGAGATGCTGTGCTCCCATTCTTTCAATAGAATGTTTCCCCTGGTCTGCTCCAAAATGGAGAACCTGGGAGTACTTCTCGAATCCTTGTTGTTTGTAGCTATCACGGCCTCTTGGAAGGTGACCCGTGCTACTCCAGGTTCCCTTTCTCTAGCAGATAAGTTCTCCAAAACTTGATTGACTAGCAAAAAGTTGTCTTAGATCACTTCTACCTTAGAGAGAAAATTTCGTTGGGCTGCAGAGACTCTACTCCGAATCTCCATCCCTTGGGATTGGAACATCCTGATATTGATTACTTTGCTTTTGGCGATCTCCACCCTAGCCTATAGTTGTTCGATCAAATCCTTTTGTTGGCTCGCTTGAATCAGACCATCCTGGACCACCAACTGTGCTTGCTCGAGCTTAGTCTTGAGTAGCTCTATCTCATTTTTATCGACCAACCTGGCCTGCTCTATTCCTATGCTCACCTGGTCCTTGGAAGCCTCCTATGCAGTGGCTAGTCTGGCCTCTAGGGTTTTGATGAGGCGATTTTTTTGTTTCAGCTGTTTTTTTAAAAGACCGACTGAAAATTGATTAGCCAAGGCATATGCTCCTAATGTCCCTATTATTTTATTCATCAATTGTTCATTCCTCTTGTATTTCCCATCAGTTATAACTTTGTATTTCTTGGCTTCTTATTCCACTTCCTGATAGAATTCCCTCTTTACCACTGCCTTTCTCTTCTTATCGAAGAAGAAATCATTCAGAGGGAGCTCTTCCACCCTTATAGGCCTCAACTCTTCATTGAAGATCCACCTTGTGTCAATATTCCCCTGAGTTGACTACAAGGGAGTAACTAATGTGATAGGATCTTCGATTTGCTTCACTGATTGTCTCGAGGTAGTAACCAGACTCTACTTCTTCGGTGGAGTGGGAGTCTTTATCTCTGCTTTCGGACTCTTAGTTTTCTCTCCTTCGTCCTAGTGTTTTTCGTGACTGGGAGTTGCATCCTTGGAGAATTCAACATCTTTTTGTTTTGCCTCCTCTGTACTCGGATTCTCACCCCACAACACTATGGGGAGACAACTGCATCAATGTTCTTTAAACCTCAGAACATTGGCTCTCTCCTCGGGTGCCAAGGTTTGTATCCAAGCTATAATCTCGGCATAGGATCTTGCACCTCAAAAAATGTCATCTGAGGGTGAATTCTCGTGCTCAAATTTCTTAATTCCACAACTGGCCAAATGATTACTCATGACCCTTTGCAGATCGTGCTTCTTGAACTCAATAAGGACCAAATTTAGGTCTTCTATGGTTTCTGCCTCAGCTTTAGCATGCCCAAAATCTAATAAAGAATATGAATTTAAATGAACAGGAAAAGGTGGCCATACCTTCTTCGAGTATTCCTTCAACTCCTTGCGGATGCCCCTGATTATTGTTTGTCTAGCAATCTCATGACAAGCCATCTTGTTGGGAATAAATAATGGAAATTCATGTGGGGGAACAGAAGCCTCGAAAATTCTAAGGTATGAGAATTCGGCTTCTACATACCAGTCATCTATGCTGCTCAAATTCGTCACTATACTGTTCGAGATCCTGGGTGGTGGGTGACCGAAAATGGTGACATGAAGAGGCACCATCACCCAGTTGAAGATTTCATATATGAAATATGCCGCTTTGTTTTCCCATAATTTTGAATGATAGACATGGATGGGCTCATCCTCTGCTGGATTCCAACTCAAGCTCATTAAGGGAAATGGTGTTAAAAAACACACGGCGTCCATAATGTATGCAGACATGAAAAATGAAGAAGTCTTTTCGCTCTCTTTCTGTGCCTGATACTCTGTTACCTGACTGGTCAAGCTATCGGACAACATTTTTGCCCAGTCGAAGGAACAGCCTTTGGCAACCCAAAATATTAGAGGCACCCATGGAAGAAATAAATGTGAGGTGTCCTCTCTCCCGTATAATCTGCATGTCAACATAGCTACATACTTGTACTGTGGTTCTAAGGAGGCTATTGAATATATACCATGACTATCTTCCCTAAACTTCGCAGAGTATGAAACCCAATCTCTTATTAAGCTAGACATGGTTTTTTCATACTGCACACATTCCTTCTGTTTGAACTCGTCCAAGAATTCGGCACCATATGTATAGTCGTACACTGTGGGAAACTTATACATGGCTTGCAGATGTTTAGGCCTAAAAGTCTTGATGGTGACCTTCTGCTCATTCATGATGGTTCTGGTTGGTATGTCCACATGGTCTAATGCCCATCGGACCATATCATAATATGGCAGTAGTCCTGACCTGGCTGCTACTTTATGCATTCCCAATTGAATGACGATCTTATACTTGGTAGTTATGTTATCTTTTTCATTGTCACTGGAATCATCAGAATAATCCACCAATTCGGCTTGCAGAACATCGAAAACGAACGACCAGTTCGGGATAGAGTCGACACTTTGAGGTGAAGTATCAGCGACGTTGTCCGAACCTTGTCCCGATACCTCAACACTAGGTTTGGATGCTTTTCGCAGGGCCATGATGGGAGATTCTACTTTGGCTCTTCTGCGATAAAAGTACGTATACATATAGAAGTTAGCTCGCTGAGAAAATGTGCTCTACGTAATGTAGAAATTAATTTGTTATAACAAATAACATCTCTTATATATATTCGTAAACTCGGTACCTTTTAGAACAGGTCTCTCAAATCATGTTTAGAAATAAATTTAGCCATAAAAATTCGATCTTTATTCATCGATTTTCCCTATTTCCTAATTAATGCCATAAATTTTGGCGGTTTGAAATGTCAGTTGACATATGGAAGGAATAAGGCTACCTCGTAAATCGTGCAGGCATAAAAACACGAGATATATTGATTTAGCTTAGTTAATCTGGTTTTACTAACGTTAATTAATCTCTCGGTACTCGTTGTATCAGGAATTTTGCTTTAACTCTTTGAACCTCTAACCCCCGAATTTGCGATGATCGATTTTGGTTAACAAAATCGCAATTGTGATTAGGCTCTTAATTGATTTTGTAATTACCTATATTTTCCATATCGCAACTTAGAGCTTCGAAGGTAAGTTTTCGAGAAGTTTGCATGCCGAGCTGCGAAACCACGAGATCACGATAACATGACTTAATTAAAAGGGAAGATAAACTTGGATTAAGTGATTAATTAATTATGTTCATATCCTTATCGTGATTTCACGAGTCGGGGATTAGAAAATGTAACTTTTAAAAAATAAAATGCTGAGTGGTGAATTGCCGACAGAATGTTACCATGGTTTAGCTTTTACTTTTAACCTTGACACAGGTTACTAAATAATGACTTCATGTTCTCAGCTATCAAGTCTACGACAATAAAATTTTGGATTTGGTGAACGCTGAGGTGTGAAAACCCGATGACATTTAATAATGGTTTAGGAAAAATTTACTCCTGTTACTGCCCTGGGTGAAAATTTAAAACGATTTCACCATTTCATTGCTCGGGACGTGTGAACTATGTGATTTATAGCATCCAACCTATGAGATCCCGAGGTAGAACAAAAAGGGGATTTTTTTTACGAAAGGTAGGACTCGCCTCTAGAGTAAAATAATCATCGTTGCTTGCATGATAAAGCTTCAGATATTCTGAAAACACAGACAGAAAATATGAAAACCATCTTTTGATTTCAAGCATTAAGAATGAAATTTGTGACGAGCTAGAAAAACAAAGGTGGATCCAACAGGTACCTCAGTTATCAAAGGATGTTGCAACTTCAAGAGTGTTTTCAACAGAGGAGGCAATAATGAGAAAACAATAGCTCGAACTAATATACACTTAGTCTAGTTTACTCTATGAGATTGTTCCAGATGCACCACATTCCATCCTTGAAAAGTTCAGACATAAGTCTAGACCACATGCCGATGGTATAGTTTGTTCAACACATACAAATCCCACTGATCGGTTGTCGAATCAATTGCAGCAATTGTCTATACATAAGACAACGACCATCCAAACCTCTAGTTTGAATGCTCCCCCTACTCAAACTTTTGATGTACATAGTGTGCATTCGATGAAACCAAAGGCCGAATAGCAGCCTAAAGGGAAGAAAAAACAATGAGACAAGAAGGGTAAGGGGGATAAGAAACCTAGAAAAAATATTGGCCAGGGAAACAAAAAAAAGAGAAAGTTGAAGTATTTGTGTAACCTTTGCATGGAAGACTCACCTGTGCCATCAGCTTGCAGAGGCCCAAAATTTATTTCCACAAGAAAAACCTATTGTGTTAATGAACCCATTCCCAAATGGGAAAAATTTGACTCAAGCCTCTTCGAGTGTGGATCGGGGTAGTCAGGGACCCTCTCTATATTCTAGTATCCCTCGATTGTGAGTGTTTATATGATGAAAGGTGAAACTTACATAACAACTAGGTCACATGATTGCAGAATGTCGAAAACTATTGATAAGGGTAAGAAGTTGTAAACCCATCAGTTCCTCTCTAGATTGAGAAGATAATCGGTGAAACAATGACACACATCCTGAAAGGGGAGTTCAAGAAAGCTTCAGATAATTCGAACATGAGGGCCACCCAAAATTACTTTGTGGTGGAAGATTTGTCACAAACCCCTTGCATGATGTCTCCTTTGGAGGTCCTCCATAGGTTCCCTTCATAGAGAAAGGATCTACTATCTTCTTTGGGATCTGCCAAGACTTGTAATCAGGGAATGATCATTCTTTATATGATCTACTTGAATTCTCATCTCCCTTACCACATTGCATTTCAGATAGTAGTGGCTCACCCCAAGAAATATTTTACTAATAATATTTTATGTACAGTGCTTGATGAGGGTGCCTCAACATGCATGATGTCATTGGCATGTTGTAAGACCATTGGCCAACCCATTTTTTCTCTATCACGTACTCTACTTACTTATTTTGACGATCATTCTTTCAGACTACATGGAATCATCCCTTCTTTCCCTGTGTATATGGGAGGGAAGACGGTGTGTATCGAATTTGAAGTGGTCGATCCACCTCTCAACTAGAAAATCCTATTGGGAAGGAGTTGGACCTATGTAATGCATGCAGTGGTTGTCACAATTTTTTGACTCTTATTGTATCCACATGAGGGAATAATTGTAACCATCGACCAATTGTCCTTCTCTATGCCTAACCCTTCATCGAGGGAATTCGCGGTCTCGATGATTGATAACCCTCAACCTAACATCGTCAATGTGGGGATTGTTTTGTGCCCACCTTTGATGGGTACTTTCAATTACCCACCTCCTTCCGACAATGTCAAGATGATATTGGTTGTCCCTGACTAGCCTAAGGATGAACTTTTTTAAGTGTTATTGTTTTGAATGACTTACTTTAATGATTCATGCACTCTTCCTTCCCCATCATCTTCGATGGAAGGGACAAGGTATCCTAGAATGGACATGCCCTTGTCTGTGGTAGAAGTTGCATACAGTATTGTCCAACAATATTTGACCGACCCCGATTTGACTCCCACACAGTATTTAGGTCCAGTTCTCAAGCCTATTTGGGCTCAAGGTTCCCTTGCCAATACTGATTCTTTAGACTTGGTATTTCCCTCTAATGAGGTGATTCTCAAGGAGGACTTCTAGAATGTCTTTGTTGGATATGACTTTTCCCCCAAAGATGTTTGAATCTATATGAATTTATTTAAACATTTTCGTGACATTTTTTCCCTCTCTTACGAGGAAATGCTAGGCATTGATCTAAGAATCGTTGAAAATGAGATAACAACTTATCCTGATGCCAATTCGGTTTGACAGAAGCTTCATTCGATGATTTCTCAGAAAGCGACTACTATTAAGGATGAAGTAGAGAAAATGTTGAAAGTCAGTTTCATCTACCCCATTCAGTTGACTCAATGGGTGTCAAATCTCATTCCAGTTAACAAAAAGCAGGTTATGATTCATGTGTGTATGGACTTCCATGATTTGAATAAGGCTTGTCCAAAGGATAATATCCCCACCTCATTCATTTACCAGTTTTTCAATGAATGTGGAGGTTGTGAGGTATTTTCATTCATGAATGGTTTCTTGGGATACATACATATATAGATGAAACCCAAAGACCATCATAAAACAACTTTTATCTATCTGTGGGGCACATTTTTTTATCATAAGATGCCTTTTGTCCTGAAGAATGCTAGAGCCACATTTCAGTGGGCCATGTATTTTTCTTTCCATGACCTTAGACATATAGTTGAGTCTTATCTCAATGATTTATCATCACGATCTCATAGAGATTTGATCATCCCATGCACCTTCGACTAATCTTTGAGCGATGTCACTACTATTGGATTCTCTTGAATCCTAACAAATGTAGTTTCTACGTGACGTTGTTTCATCTTCTAGGTTTCATAGTTTTGAAAACATGGATCATGGTCGATCCTCTTAAGGTTGAGGAGATAGTTCAACTGCCTCCCCCATGCATAGTTCCTCAACTTCAAAGATTACATGGAAAATCAAACTTTATTCGGTGTTTTATTGTAAACTATGTCGAAATCACTAAAGGTTTCATGCATTTATTGAAGAAGGGAGTCCATTTATGTTGGGATGAATCCGCTCAATGCTCTTTCGAAGCATTAAAATGTTCCCTCACATCCGCCCCTCTATTCCAGCCTCCTAATTATGATAATGATTTCTTATTATATTTGGTCATTACAAAGTCGATCATCGGTATGGTCTTCATTCAAGAGGATGATCTGCTTGAAGAGTACGTGATTTGTTACCTGATCTAAGGCTTGGTTGGGCCAAAAATCAAACTACTACCATGTTGAGAAGCTTTCATTGCCAACAATGCATGTTGTCCAATGGTTCCATCATTATATTCTTCTTCGTAAGACCACCGTCATTGTCATTGTGAATCTATTTCAATATGTGTTGACACAACGTGTCATTGGCATAAAGATCAGTAGATGGATTGTTATCCTCTAGGAATATGACTTGGATTTTGTTTGTGCAAAATACAAAAAGTCACTAGTCTTTGTGGAACTTATCTCAAAACTTCTGGTTGAATCAGGTGATGTTACACCCGAAGAATCATCGATTAAAGAAGATATTTTTATGATTTCATCTTTGGACCCCTAGTATACTAATATATCTCTAGAATTTGAAGTGCCCCACCTCTACTTCTTGTGATGAGAATTGGTTTTTATTCCATCAGACATGAAACTATCTCATCCTTGATGACACTTTGTATCATCAAGGCGTATATTGCATCCTTCCCCAATGCCTCATTCACGAAGAAGCAAAAATTGTGCTTAATGACTATCACACTTGAGCATGTAGTGGTCATTTTTCTGGGTTGGAAACAACACAAAATATTCTACGAGCCGATTACTTTTGGCCGACGTTAATATAGGATTACATTGAATCGGTCAAGAAGTGCCACCCATGTCAGATCTTCTCTCAGAATATGAGGGCACATCTTGCTCCCATGTTTCCTGTCATTTTTGTTCGTCCTTTCAACAAGTGGGGGATTGATTTTACTACATGCCACTCGGTTTCATCCAGGGGGAATTGTTATATAATCATAGCGGTAGACTACTTCACCAAGTGTGTTGAAGCTATGCCAATGTTTAATAATGATGGAGAAACATCAACACTCTTTAGTTTCAATTAGATAATAGCAAGGTTCGACATCCTGAAGGAGATTGTCAGTCACCATGAAAGTCACTTCCAAAACAAAATGATGTCCTAGTTAAAATCAAAGCTTGCTTTGAGGCAAGAGAATTCATTACTCTACTACCCACAAGCGAATGGTTGGGTGGAATTTGTGAATAATTCCTTCAAGACTATTCTACTGCGAACGATCAATTCTACCAAGTCAAATTGGAATTTGATGTTATAGTCAGCATTATGGGCCTACTGAATGTCTATAAAGAATACCATCGGTTTCTCACCTTTTCAACTCGATTACGGGCTGGAAGAATTATTTCCTATAGAGTGTCATATCCAATATTTGAAGTTGGCAGTATAGTTATTTATAGACACTTTTCATCACTTGAGGAATGCTTATTATATCTTAAGAATCTTAATGAGAAATTCCATGACACATCTTTGGCCAACGAGGCTCACAAGCAACGAGTCAAGTGTCAATATGATCAGTTCGTTCATCCTCACATTTTTTCTAAAGGTGAACTTGTCCTCTTATATGACCAAGATAAGGATCCCCTGGGGGAAGGCAAGTTCAAACCCATGTGGTTCAAAATTTTTATTGTGAAATAGTCTTTAAAGAAGGGTGCTTATCATTTGGTTGAATTTGAGGGAAATTCTTTGGTGGAGCGTAGAAATGGGCTCTAACTCAAGAACTATTACTCATAGGTTATTCACCTTGGGTGACTTCTTGTACATATGTATAGTTCTTGTACTATTAGTTTCTATCTTCTTGTCTTGTGGACGTGTCGTTATTGATGTCATCTTTTTCACTGTGGCATATGTCAACTGAATCAGAGGTGTTCTTTGAGTTCACGAATGACACCAGCCGACACACTCAAAGGCTTTCTTCCACATCTTAGGTGATTTTCACACCTCAAGGCTAGTTTCTATCTTATGGAGGTATCTGTCTAGGTGGCACTACTAACAATGTCATCGAGTACAATGCAATGATAGAGTTGTTTCATGATGCTTTGTCGCATGGTATCTCTCACCCATGGGTCTACTTAGATCCACAATTGGATGTGTCCCAGTTAAATGAGGTTTACCGTGTTTATGATCCTACTTTACATTGATGATTCCTTAGGGTACATCTCTTAGAATGTTTCTTTGATTGCATTATGTATATCAATGTTCCTAGGATATTAAATCAAATGACAGACACTCTAGATAATCAAGTATTAGATAGGATTGTTGAACACACATAAAAAGAAGCAGACACATACACATGTACATACATTTGTAAAAAACTGTGATCAATATGACATAAAGATGTAAATACACACACACACACACATATATATATATATATATATCAAAAAGTGTCAGAGTACATTGATGGGTGTGAGAGCCTAAAAAATGTACATCGAGTATACGTCGCAAGGCTTATTCCCTAAAAAATATATAAAAAGAGTTCCCTGGGCACATAAAAGGTCCATCCTAGCTAAGAATGGGGCATGTTGGCCCTGACGTAGTGAACAATGACATTGCCAAATGCCAGAAGCGTTTGACCCAAGTCCGTAACTCCCCAACTATGTGAGTCTGGATCGATGGCAGGGAATCCTCGATCTCAATCATGGGAAATGCACAAGGGAGCAAGGTAAGGTTCCGCTCCACCCATCTCAAAACTCTCTCATCCTCTCTAGTTGGAGGTCCCCCTACTACTACTATTGGTCTGACGACTGCTATTGGTACTACCTCTGGTTGAGGACGCTGCCTAGTCCTCGATAATTATGTTGGACACACTGGTCCCACATACGTACATAATAGATACATAGTTGTCAAATACTGTGGTACACATAAAAATGACATATATAAAAATAAACTAAAAATGAAATAATTTTTAAAAAACATGTACCCATCTCTCCTCTCTCTTCTTGAGGAGCTATGGGCATGTCCTTATCCCTCGAAAAGTTTATTCCAATGTAGGGGTAGTCCTCTATCACTTGTCAAAAAATGAATCATCGAAGGCCTTTATGGTCCTCCCTCCCCCCTGTCATGGAAGAAATTCTTCCCATCTACACACTATTGGGAATGAGCCCACACACCCCTACACTATCTCTCATGGACTAATACTGGGTACCTTCTCGAAGAAGAAAGATCACAAAATAATACCAAACCCAAAGTTTTTGTTACTCCACCCTTGACACTTTGTGAGTTGCTTCTTCATGTAGTCAAGCATGGTCATGCTCGATTCGAATACTCGTGCATTTAAGCAGTGCATCACATAATACATGTGCTCCTGGGAAGCATTATGTAAGGTCATGGATCCAGTGATTCGCCCAATAAGAAAACTATCGCTTTCAGTGATAGGGTGGTAATCTTTTGTATTGACACCTAGGAACCTACTTTCTCAGTGCCGACCTTGCAATGCGTACCGATCATCTCGGTGATGTTGTGGGGCCGAGGGGGAAATGAACACAGGTTAAATAGTTCCCCTCTCCTCAAGAAGCCAGTCATAAAGTATATGTCTTCATTCGTTGGAGTCATTGACTACCCCTCTGGCATAAATGACTCAGCTTCACAGTGCCAATAATCCACCAAGGCATTCAACAACCTGGGTTGTTCCCTCATGATTGGACATCAATAGAACTTCCATAACCCACATTGTTTCAATTCGACAATAGCATCAGGTTCCTCATCAACCAAGACATCGATCTCCTCATGTTCCCTATCCCTCTAATGGACATACATCCTGTCACATCACAAGTTGAGGGGGGAGTTATCTCATGCATTTTCATTTTTTCAACATGTTTGAGGGTGTACAGACGTTGTTTTGGACATAGTCATGTACATCCATGCGAAGACTGATTTCTGCCTGCAGATGTATGCGAGTTGTCCTTTTAAATCCCGTGTACACATAGGGTCTCCCTTTTTTAAGAGGGTGTGCCCCCTCAAAAACTAAAACAAATGCATAATTGAAGAATGGAAATGCAAGGGGGATTATTTTATACTTACTTGGTCAGAACGAAAGTTTGTTTCATCCTCTGAAGCTCCTAGAATCAACTCTTTTAGCAAAGGGGTCTTTTTCACTTTTTGGTTAATTCTCAATTTGCAATGGTGAAAATGAGTTGTCAGCTTGTAATTATAGACTTTTTTGGGCCTTCTTTTCCACTTTTTGAACCCTTTTGTCAAAAAAAATTCTGGCTTGAAAATCATTTAATGTGGTTCTTGAGTTTCTCATTGGATGTTACGAGGCACTTCAATTTTTGGTTTGGAAAACTTTTGGGAGATGGGTCACTTTTAAAGGTCCTTTGTTAAAAGTCATTTTTTTCAACTTTTTGCATATAAGTAAGGATTCCACCTCCACTTTACGCATATCTCTGTATTTTCCTCTTTTCCATAGGATTGATCACACCAAAGTACAACACACAACCATATTTTACATCTTAGAAGTTTCGTGGTTGGGTGGTAGAGCCTACCTTTACATGGATGCCCTAGATAGATCCTTGTTGCACTTTAGAATCCATGTTGCTTCAATGAATTTTGACTCAGGAGTCCTTGTTATTCCTGTCATATGTCTGATGTGTCATATCTCTTGTCCTCACCCTCATGACTCCCAAAAATGAGCATACTTTGTTGAATTTCAAGCTCACTTTTAAATCTGAAAGCAACATCCGACGATACTAAATTTATGCTTTTCAATCTTGCTCGGATTAACTGAGAAAGGCAACCTCTTGAAGTCTTATTTTATCCCTTTTCAGACTCTCTAAACATGAAAATATTGTCACACGATCTTGTTGTCCTTCATGCTCACCAAAATAGAATTTGAAGGCACGTTTGTCCAGCGGTAGTTTACCCCTTTTTTGGTCCAGACAATCAATTTGATGAACAAATGTATACACTAGGAACTTCAGTTCTCTAGAATAGTATTCTCATCTATAAGTTTAACCCTTTTTCGGGCACGAGGGACTAAATTTATGAAAAATGAACCCCCATAGAGTCCATATTTAAGCCCTTTTCAAACTCCCTAAAATTGAAAAGATCGTCGAGTGACCTTGTTCCTTCACAATCGTTAAACTATTCAAGAAAAACATGCCGTACAGAGTCCATAGTTAAGCTCTTTTCAGACTCCTTAAAATTGAAAACATCATCGAGTGGCCTTCTTCCTTCACACTAATATTGGCATGAGTTTACCCCTTGTTCTGGCTTATAGATTAAGGAGGAAAACGGTACACCTCGGAGTTTCATCTCACCGAGAGAGTTATCCTAAGTAAATTTTATACTTTTTCGAGCTAAGGAGATTAAATCCGAAAAATGGTTGTGATTCCATAGTTAAGCTCTTTTCAGACTCCTTAAAATTGAAAATATTGTCAAGTGGTCTTGTCTGTGTCACACTCGTTGAAATGGTTCTTAATAGACATCTTTTCGATGAAATTTTACCCCTTTTTCAAAACAACTAGACTATTTTCGAAAAAGGTAACCCAGCGGAGTCTTGTTTTATGTTTTTTGAGACTCTTTAAATGTGAGAAAAACATTGATGCTACCTTCTCTGGGCTTGTAAAAATACATTGAAGGGGGTTTCATCGTGTCTTTCTAATCGCATTTGCATCTCTTCATATTTGGACTAATGTCTGGTCCATGTTGCTCTCAATTGAACCTTTGAAGCATGCCTTATATGTAAGCCTTGTAACACTTTGCCTCTGTGACCTGACACCTTGACCCATGGAGGAATTTTCCCCGAGCGTCATTTTCTTGCACATGTGTCCTTGATCTGATAAATAGTGTGTTCCTAGCACTTGGAACTAGTATTCTTGTGACACTCATTCCTCCCTTGTAATGTACAATTATTTTATTATTTTTCAAGCTCTTTAAAAATATTGAAAAATAAAAAAATATATAAAATACCCCAAAAAGAGGATGGGAAATATATATTCCCTTTTGCCAGCACAGTAAGTCTCCCTTAGAAAAAGCACATCCTTATGTTTGTTCGTCAATATTTAGGATTTAATATGACCTTAGGAATTTGTTCTCGTTACATAGAGCCATGTCCTCTGTTTCGTTATTCTTCCAAACACATGGAGAGTTTGTGTTGCCTCCTACATTGTGAAATTATGTCAATGTCATGCTACCCAAGTCTGACCACATTTCGTGCTCTTGTCCAAGGGAATTTTTACCTAGCCTAAGTCGGCCTTTCTGTAGTTGGTCTCCTACCTTCATTCCCGACCATCCCAAAGTCCAATCAAGTCCTTGTTCGAAATCAATGAAGTTCTCTTCCTGATCACTGAGATCCTATTGTCTATTTTCGACGAGTTGTCAAAGACCTCTAGATAGTGAATTTGTACACTCACATTACACTCCTACCTGAGTTTTGAATATCTTGAAGTTGTTTCTAGAGCTCTTAGGGTCTCATCTCCAACCATCAGGTGTTACTGACTTCTGGAAGATGAATACTATACATGTATATCTTTTATTTTGAGATGTAGATCCGTTGTGTACTGCTCATGGATACACTTTATATAGTTATATGACATGGATATGCAATGTATTTGATTGGAAACTATGATTTATTTCATCTCGAGCATGGGTATGCCTTCCTTGGAGATACAATTGTTATTTTTGCAGATGGCACCTCCTAAACTCTGGTCCTAGGCTCACTCACTTCGTACATTGGTGAAGATTTTGTAATAAATTACGGCCATAAGATGCTCTTCTGACCTCACACATTAGGGGGCATCTATTATAACCCTATTTTTTTCCATACATGCATACCTAAAATTTGGCCCTCTTACATGCAAATTTTTCCAACCCATCACTGAGAAACTCTTCTTAAAAACATTATTTTTGAAGATGTACACATCCTGCACCACTACTTCCCATGTACATATGCTTGTTGCACCATTACAGCCCACGTGTGCATGCTAGCTGTACTATTACAACCCAATTGGTCCACCGCCTATAGCCCATCACCCAACCGAATAACCATCCTTTTCCCATATAAAATGAGGTGTTGGGGTCTCATTCTAGACATAAGCATAATAATAGTGAAACTCTTCCCATTTCACATTCCCTCTTTTCCCCAAGCATTTGCATCCTTGTTGTGAGAATTACATCATAATTCCCCATTTTTCCCTTTTTCCTCCATCATAAGCCCATTCCATTTCCTAAGAAGAAGTGTGAGAGGAGAAATATACGCAGAGGTGCACTTGGAGATTGGTGAAGAGGAGCCCGGACCAGGTTTGTGCAGAAATCGCCGACCTTGTTCTAAGTAATCATTGTGATATCAATAAAAGAAAGACTTTTCCTTTCCTGAAATACAATGTGTCAAATGTTTGTATTCGATTTATGTTTCATTCTAACATCTAACCCATGATTTAGATATGAAATTCATGATTGTAGTTTTATGTTTATTTGTTTGTGAATGCAAGACAACCTTGGGAGGAGGTTTCCAGTTAGTGGAATTATCAAGTGCGAGAGGATTGACACCGGACACACAGTAAAAGGTACAATTACCTTATCATTCTCATTTTATTTTTCATGCATGAGTCTGGGATACATTTTAGGTAGTTATAAGAGTAGGATATTTTTACACGATCATTGATATGGATACATTGTAAACCCTGGTGTATCCATAGGGGGGTTTTCCCACTAGAAATGCACATGCTACACTCCTGCTCAACCTTCCCCTTGATTTTAACTCAATAGTTGTTGATGCTTTTCTCTTAGTCTTTTAACTTGGATAATGAGTGGACTAACCCGAAATAAATCTATGATTTCATACCATACTATCCTCAATATAATTTTTTTGAATTTCATTGGTATATCTATCATTCAAATCATGCTAACTAATATTTTATTGGAACACCTCATAATGTTGAAAGAAGTTACCAAGATTTGGATCTAGCCTCATTTTTCATACTCACTTATCCTCAAAAAAATTAAAATCAGTGTAGCCCTGGTTAAATAGTAGTGCACTTGGAATAATTGCATCGAATAAACCATAAATATGAAATAAATGTATGCCCTGGTCGAATCATAGTGCGCTTGGAATAATTGCATTGAATAAGCCCTAAATGTCAGCCATTTGTCATGAAGGATTTTAATGACAAATTTTATATTCTCTATCTTTCTTTTGTGGAGATATCACATTGAAGGGTTGAGACAAAAGTGAGTTGCAATTTCACTTTAATGGAATCCTTGACTTGCGTGTAGGTTACCAAGCATTTGACCTCTTAAACAAAACTGAGCCTAGTAGGGAATGCTTTGATCTATCCTAAAGTCTACCAAAGTTGCTTGGCTAACTACCACAATGTTATTTTGTACGCATGCTTAAATCCACTAAGCTCGCTTGTGTTAGTTTCTTATATCATTATGTAAGTTTGCAGCACACCAATTGCAATCAAAACCCTTTTCTATTAAGGAATCTATTGTTGAAGAAGTAAGCAACTTGGAAACTATTGTGGAAAAGGAAAATCTTTTCCATGTTGAATGTGTTGGAAACAAAGACTACGTTCCACATTGCAATGTATGTGAGACACACAAAACGTTCCACATTGCAATGTATGTGAGACACACAAATTGCAATCAAAACCCCTTTCTATTAAGGAATATATTGTTGAAGAAGTAAGCAACTTGGAAACTATTGTGGAAGGAAAATGTTTCCCACATTGAATGTGTTAGAAACAAAGACTATGTTCGACATTGCAATTTTTGTGAGACAATATGGATTCCACACATGCAGGATGAGGTGTCTTGGATGAAGACATTCCTTGTAACATGGATATTGTGCATTGTTGCAAGTTGTCTTCAAAGTATTTTTGAAATTAAAAAACACTTAGAAATGGATTTGAAAATAAATTTAAGCTCTAAAGCTATGTCTAGTCCTTTTGTAGATCATATATACAACTTGAAATCAGAAAGGAATAAAGTGTTCATATTTACAATCTCAATATAAAATCCCTTATTAATAAGATGGTTACAAAAGTAACATATAGATTGTGAAAAAATGGTTCATGGATGAATTGTTGTTTGAATATAGAGATAAGATGAAGGTAGTGTCCCCACATCAAATAAAAGGGCATTGAAGACCATGGGCGGTTATTGGCAATGAGTGATAAGGGAAACCTTTGTAATAGATGGTTTACACTGGAATGCCACATGGATTATGGTCAAATTGTAAACATAGATTTAAGATTTAATTGTTGACAGGCTTAGTACAAACTTTATCAACTCCATGTAAATGATCTTACTAAAACAACAACATATGTGTGATGTTATAAATTGTGGGAAAATTTAATGATCTAAGGTTATTCCCATCTCAAACTAGTTGGAGCACATTTGGTGAACACCCAAGGAGTTGGGTCAAAATAACCTTTCTCTCATTAATTGTGAGCATGACCCTTGTTCCTTTTGAATGGAAAAACACATAATAGGGACAAATAAACTAATTGGAAGAACCTAGGGATAGAGTTTTGTTGGTTATACATATGTCAACCAGTTAGGACGAGGCTACATGTTTTTTGGTTTGGTTTTAAGATCCATCCACGTACATTTTTGTTTATGCACAATTTCCTAGGATGATTTAAAAAGGTTCTATGCATGGTTGTTTGGTAAAATGTATATGTGCATGCATATATTGTGGTTGTGGGTAGATATATATTTATATTTATGATCGCAAAAAATTGAAGTAAATTTCATTTTGAATTCCCTACTTTCAATAGGGAATATTTTGGAAAATACTCTCACCAATAGCATTTCTTGAAAATATTTAACTCTGCACAAGACATTAGTTCTTTTGGTAAGGTAAGATTGACAGGTAATAAATCCTAAAATATTGATTGTAGTAGTTGTGACTATTTTTTTCCAGACAAGACACGAATACCTAGAATAGTAGCATGACAATAGTCCAAGACTATATATATAGAATTATTGAGAAGTGTAAGTCAAGATCACTACAAAACTCTCCTTCATATTTGAACATTATTGATGCATTGATGAAATTCCTATTGTATTATTGTCTCAATTCAAGGTACTTGGGTTACGCCACATGATTCGTTGATTGTTAGGCACCTAAATTTCAGTTGCAATTAATAACAAAAATGTGAAATGATTGCTCAAGGAATTGGCTCACTTTTGCTCCTTCTACATATTTATCATGTGATTAAACATTGATATAAACAAGATTGATAAATGTACCTTGATCTAATTGTTTTGAATACACAATGTATATTTCCCTCTTGAAACATAGTAGTACTTGTGGTAACTGATAATACAAGTCTTGATATCATGCTTTCTCTATCTTTAACAACATATTTTCACTATCATTAATAGCATATTCACATGGTTCATTATTTTATATACAATCATATACAATATGAGTATATGATTCTTGGTGGGAATTTCTATGGATGATGCATCTTGATTAATTTAATGGGAAACACCATGTTTTCATCATTCTTCTTACAAAATCATTCATTTTTAAGTGTTTAATGGTTACTTGTTTGTCGTGCTCCGGAGATGTCACATATTGAAGATGGACAAAGAGAGAGAAAAGATATTGAATGAAAAAAATTATTTTCAAAGGGAGAAGTTCCTTGTTCCATCTCGCTATTGAAAATTTTGTAAAGAATTGTCTTCACATGTGCCAATGGTTATGGAGAAAAACATGACCACTTCTTGCTTGAGATTTTCTCTTAGGTACTTAATGGTAAAGGGTTAGGTTTCATTTTCATGTGAATTTTTGAATGGTGCAACTTTCTTAAGTCCTTACATGATTGATTGAATTTATATTTCATCACATAAAGGCTTAAGTTCCTAAGGAAATATGAAATGCATTGAATGGGAACTTGGCATCATATAGGGTGATTATATAGATGTTGTAATATGCGAACCTTTTGGTTGAAAGAAGAGGAAATGATTTTAATGAAACATTGGTATTAGTAGTAATGATCGTTATTGAGATTTTTTTTATGAAAAAATTAATTATGTATATCTATATTCTTTCTTTCGAAGATTAGGTCTAAGCCTTAGGGATCTGGATAGACCAACAAGCTTTAACCCTAGTTCCAAAAGTAGGAAAGAATGGAAAGAGAGTACTTGTGCTTCCTCGGTGTTGTGATTTTGAATTTCAATGCCTAATGTAGTCACTTAGGTGGTTATACTAGTCCACCAAAGGGCATTGTGGAAGATATTAGAGCTAATAGAGGGTGTTGTGGAGGATATAGTGCGCTAATTAAAAACCTACAAGTAAGATAATCAAAACTAACTTCTGGTTGAAATTCCTTGAAGGAGGGTTGTATGTTATGCCCCTAATAAAAATAAAAGGGATATAATATTTCTTCTAAAATGGTTATAATAAGTACTTATATGAATAAGTAATAATAAAGAAGTACTTAATAATTATAAACTATAATAAATAAGTAAATAAAGGATCCTAGGGGATCTTGTTCTTTATCTTTATCATGGATGAACTCTATAAAGAGGGAAACCAAGGATAAAATTACACCTCTCTTTCATTGGTCTAGAGAGAGAACAAGGCTTCAGATTGTTGGTTTAGTAGTCAATTGAGGGCTTGAGGGTGACATGATACTAAATATTAAAGCATAAAGGTACAGGGTTGGGTGGAGAGTCATCCCCCATTTGGTTGTTGAGTTTTTTTCCAGATCAACATCAAGGTATCGCTACATTTTTCAGGTCACAAGATTGCAGGTACATGGTTTATGGTTAAGTTAATCACCCTACGTTCCTAGATAGATATGAAATATTGAATCAAGTATCTATGTTTAATTAGATATAGTTTTTTAATTGTGGTATTTAGCTATTTATTATATTTATAAGATTTAGGGCTCTAACACACAAGTTCTAACTTCCACTCATTACTCTATTTTTACTGTTGAAAATTTTCTTTATTACTTTCTCAGAATTTGTTTTTGCCCAATTAAAAATTTTGGATGGATAGATGTATTATCCTCCTCAATGCCTTTCCAACAACTATTCATTTTCCCAAATTCAAGTTTCGAGATGAATGTTTTGGTTTGAGGAAGTTTATAATATTTTCCCATTCTATAGGTGCATTCCTTTTGCTCCTGAACATTTTTACATACCTAGATTCCAAATCTAGATCCATAATTGTCTTCTATGGTTCATAATATTTCCATATATTTATCCTCCACCCCAAACAAACTTCGTAGCAATTTATTCCCTCTAGAGACAAGCCACATCCAAAATTATACCCTTAACTATTCCAATTGAAATTTTGTCATACAATTTCTCTTTTGCGTATAGGATAGCTCATTGGAATTCTCTCTCTGACATATTTTATTCAATTTGTAAAAACTCTATGTGGTGCCTTTGGAACTTACAGTTTCAAAAACTCGAACTCCTAAAAATAATTTTTAGGGCTTCAAATGCCCCTGCAAGTTGAAGGCCTTCAAAATTTCGAAAATTTAGTTGAAAATTAACTATTTTTACTATGATATAATTATTTTAATATACACCATCAATATCAAAATCAATTGAAATATGATTCATTGATCTACTAATCCTTTTACATGACTATGGATCAATCCCCATCTTTGATCATCAACTAGAAAGAATATGGATCATTGATTTGATCTCCATTAGAAATCATTATTTTCCTTTTGACACATGCCACACACTACCAAAGACGTCGACCTCACCATCAACCATTAACCCATTCCTTTGGAAACTGACCTCCAAGGAATCACTAAACTGGCTAGCTTGACCATTGACCATCATTTGTTTCCTTTCAAAATCGAATTGCAAGACATCGCTAAATCAACTGACCCGACCATTGGCCATTCACCATTTCCCTTGAAAACTGACTTGCAAAACATCTCTAAACTAGCCTACCTAAACATCAACCATCATCCATTTCTTGGCTGACGTGGAAACCAAGATTATGTGGCATGGCACATGGGTGTTGACATGGAAACTCGACTAATGTGGTATGGGACCTAGAATATGATAGACCATGACATGTGGAAATTGACATAGCATGACACATCATCCTCCTCTTTCCTTCATCGATGATGAATAACTTGCTCTGGATGAATTGAACACCTTGCTAATTCTTCCAAGCCCCTGACCATTCAGAATCAACGATCCACTATTTCTCTTGGATGCATGCAACCTATTGCCAATTTTTTTAAACCCTCATCATTAGACATTGGTATTTTCTATTGGAAAAAAAATACTCTTTACAAATATCACTGATTGAGCCATCGATGAATTCTTTTGGAGAACTCCAAAACAGTTAGAAAATTTTGACCAAATCCCAGATGAATCTTGGCCATTGCTCTTCCATTCATAATGATCTTAAACATTGATCTTCTCCAACCTCCAAATGATCGAAAATGAATTCATACCATTGAATCTCTATCTCACTTTCCCAAATATTCAAAATGAATCTTAGTCGTTGATCTGTTAAACCTTTCCAAACTCCAAAAAACCTTATAAGTTTTTAAATCTATATACAATGAATCTCATTTGTTTATTTCAAAATCAAGCTAGATCTCAGTTGTCGATCCATCAAACTTCGCCCAATTCTTTAGAAGCCATTAAAACATGAATTTGTCGAATTTTAACTATGCAACTCTAGATATTGATACTCATATAATCTCTTCAACAGTTCTGAGGAATTTAAAACTCAAATTTTCTCATGAATTTGGTGATTTCTCTGTAATTTTATTTTTTTCCCCCAAATTTGTCACAAATCGAAATTTGTAATGATGGATTTGCACAAATTCGCACTAGTTCTTGGACCATATGGGTCCAGTGTCAAAAACTAAGACTTGATACCAATCTATAGAATTCCCTAGCCTAACTGAAGAACATTACTGCATGGAATACACATAAAAAATAAAATTAAAAATTCTAGCTAATATTGTAGCTTACCAGCTATCGAAAAAAAATTAGTTCTAACCATTTGTTAATATCATGAACTGGATGGATATAAAAAATTCTAAAATAAACATAAAATGTAACTAATAAAATCAAATAAAACAACATGCAAATCGTTCTCAAACACAAAGTTAATACACAACAATTAATCTCATAATGCAACACAAAAACAATATAAAACACTTATCTTTTAAAAACAATTGTCCAACCAACTTCTTGAGATGGACATTCCATCCAACCATGAAATTGATGTTAATGTCAATAGAAATTCACCCCCGATCTAGGGCTAGTAACTGATAATAGAGGGAGGTCTCTCATTGTCCACTCATAGATTAAAAAATCACATAACCCACTTGTATTCTCCTACAACTATCCTGATTTTCCACTAGCTCTCTTCCTTTTGACCTACCCAACCCAAAGATTATACTCATTCACTTATATCATTTCATCAAGTATCCCATTAATTTATCAAGTTCTCTTTGGCACAGATAACCAAGAATCTCACTAATGGGAAACTCAAGGGAGCTCACTACTAGGAAAAATACTAGGAAAATACTAGCAATTACTTGACATTATAGTGAAACTCACATATTAGTTCTCTCTTTAAGCCATACAACCTAGCTCTTCAATATTTTTCTCCAGATATGCTCCATAATTTTCCCTCCATGGTTTCTCTACATCCAAATATCTCCTTCCTTGTTTTGTTCTTGTTGTTCACCCAAAAACATTACTATCTAAATCTTCAGTAGCTTCTCATGCAAATTTTCCTCTCTTTTCTTTCATTATTTTCTTACCCACTTCCTAATGTTGATTGTACTTATTCCAATGATTCTAATAACTATGGGATGTGACTCCTCACACCCACCCTCTTTCATGCATTCAATGATTGGCTTTTAGAACACTAAACAACAAAATAACAGGTTCATATACCAATAATAATTTTAGGTAGTGGGTTGAATTAAGAGACATGGCTAATTCCCCCTTGGAACCCTCACAGAAATCCTCTTATACACTCCCATATCTTGTGGATTAATCATGTAACATCCCCAAATCCCTATTGGGGAATTCCACATCAAATTATGACCTATGATACCATTTTGATTTATTGATATTATTATTCCCTATCCTAGGGATAAATGAGGAGATGATGTCTTGATACCCACAGGTCCTAAACATGGAGTGACGAGACCTAGATGATTTGAGCATGGCCTTGGAGGGCCCATGTTTTATTTAGTGCATCCCACTTATCAGCATCATCAATGTGCATCCCACCAACCTAGTCCTAAATTAGTAGTAAGTCTTTCTCCATGAGGTAATGATTCAAGGTATCATTGTATGTGTCACTCTGATTTTTGAAGAAATTTAATATGTTGCACAGAATTCTCATTCATTTCATAACGTCTTCTTGGAAATTATACTCTTTAACTTGTTCATACCTAGGAGAGTGACATGAAGTCCTAGTAAGTTGATTCCTCTTTAGGATGAGTTTCCACTAGGTGGGTATGTGAAAGTCATCATCCATTACCTCCATACTTACCACTTTCCATCATTATCCCTCTCATATTCCCTCACGTTGGTTCAGGCATTGGATTTTTCATGCTAGGAAGGGTTGTACCTTGCGTTTTAAGAAGAATGGGCTAAATGCCCAAGGGGTAAAAGTACTTGGAAAACTTTAAAATCCAAAATGAAACCTTTGAGATGATTGACCTAGGCATTCACAAGAAAGAAACAAAAGGCTTCTGAGTAAGAAAAGGCTACCCATAAGATAAATCATAACTCAAGGTACTTGTTGGTGGATGGGATGTTTCATAATGAGTCGACCTATTAAGTCCATGGGAATGTAGAGGTATGACACTACCATCTAGCTGTTCGTCAAACTAGGGTAGTGGCTCTTGGAGGCATAGCCAAGAGAAAGGGTGTCTCATCATGAGATAACCTTCTCATATCTATGAAATTCTTGTGGGTAACATTGTCATTCCTGGTTGCCATGCCAAGAAAATGTCCCCCATTTTTTCCCTTGAAAATAAAAAAGACCAAAAGAAATAAGACTAATAATAAAAGGAATTGAATGGAGTAAGAAAGAATGGAATCCATGATAAGGTGAATGTTTCCCTCTAGATAGGAATCCATAGGCAAGACCTACATTTCCCTATTATCACTGCACCCTCTACCCAAGCAGTTACCCTACACCACATCACACACACTTACATTAATTTAGATTGGTTCTCACTTGGGAAACACCCCAAACTTAAGGAGGATTATCCCAATAGGACATCCTAATACCTACTCAAAACCTGACTTGTTAAACTGCATAACGTATTTGAGTATTTGTATAGGTAAAGGGAGGTTTGATTCACATGTTTGGGTAATTTGAATATTAGATGTGATTGACATTTCTATTATCCATTTGACTTATGAGCCCATGGAGAGAATACTAGTGGTTTCTGCAGGACTTTTCCCAGTGGATAGGTACATATGGGGGAATGATTAGTTCAGACCTCCATGGGGTTGAAAGCCCAACAGATGGATGTTGTGACCCCATCAAGGGGAAAGAGAAACCAGAGGATGGTGCCAAGAATAAGGAATTACATTGCATCAGGGACACTCGGACGAACCAAGACCTATAGGGTTTTTCCCTTTCCTCCAAGACGTTAACCCTTGAGATCCATAGACATAATCATTTTTACCATAGACCTCATCCACTCAGGACTTACATATATGAGGGAGGTTTGGTGCTAGTTTGTAGGTGTGGCAACATTTGGGGCCTTTAGAGGCCAAACATTTTCCATTTCAGGCCTAGCGTTCCACCTTGGGGGCCTAACATCACCCCAGAAGGGCATGACATCACCCTTGAAGATGAAATTAGGGTTAATTGTTGTCATTTATGTAAAAAATGGATTTTAATTGAATTTGGCCATGTCGTCCTTTTTATGACATGATTTTAATTAAAGGTCATTGATATTGTATAAATATGAGATAAAACTTTCATTTTTATTCATCATTCACTCATCACACAATTGGTGGTCTGAAATTTGGCCCTCTTTAAGGGTTATTGGCTGAAATTAAGTGGTGCACAACTTTTGGGGAGACAAATCTTGTTGTATTTTGAAATTTTTTCATGTGGAGGATGTTCAACTAGGGGTTATGCTTGATTATTCTTGGTGAATTTAGTAGAAAACCTACATTTCTTTATTGTGAATGAATGCTTATGGTTGATTTTATTTGTTTCATGTCAAACATTATGAATTTGCTTGCTTGAAACCCTAGGAGAAAGACATATGTTACTATCTTTTTCTCTATAAGATCTCACTTGCTAATATTTCTTGAAAGGAACCTATACAGAAGTAGATAGTAGATCCATACCATTAGAGAACTCTATTAACCCTACTCCATTTCCTATTTCACATTTCATTTCCATTTGTCTAAGGAAAGGAGAAATCGCTAGGGCCTAATTTTTAGTACTTTCTAGAAATTATCTCTAGGACTTGGATTTTTGAGGCCTTGGGCTACCAACACCTCTCTTATCCTCTCCATCCCCTTTGGATAAATATTATCATTTCTATTTTCCCATAAGAGTTATTGTTTCCATAATTGACTACATTACCCTAGAAGGAACTAGTGTACCCATTACAAGTGTTGATTGATCAA
>CBVK0100097024.1:0-34717 GCA_900067695.1 Picea abies | reverse complement strand
TGCTATTGACTCGGTTTTACTGAGTGTACAGGGTTTTGGACCTTGAGGATGCAGAGGCATCGATGGAACCCCTTAGACTCTGGATCGAGTCAGGGAGTGTGCTATTGGGGTTTGATTGTTTTACTGTGATATTAGTACATCTGATTAGATGATATGATGTGGATATGTTCTGACATGATTTGTTGATGATGCAGGCTGACGATAGTTTGTCGACCAGACTCACATATGTAGTAAAGGGGTCACACACGACTACCAAAGAGGTTGAGGGAGAGGTGTGGATAGCAGCCCTACCACAACCTACTAGCACTCCCACCGTGGTTCGAACTGTAGGTTAACGGTTACCTAGTTCGAGAGGACCCATGATGTTGTGAGGGAAGACTGCGACAATCGCTCACGATGATTCTAAGGGGCACGCAATAAGGAAGGGGCCTTATTCCTTAGAAGCCCTTAGTCTCCCACAAGTTCACCTGGCAGAGTGTTGACTCCAGGGGTTATTGATGTCTACCAAATCAGTCAAGCAGTGAGTGGCACCCTTGGAGCACGTAGTGCGTCCTGAAGGGCACATCGCGCAAGGGAACAAATGAGGTGAGTGGCACCCTTGGAGCACCTAGTGCATCCTGAAGGGCATGTCACATCGATTGATGATAGAGGGATGAACCTAGATGGCCCTAAGACAAATAACATGTTAAGAAATTTTAAAACAATTTCCCTAATTAAATGTCGCCCAGTACAAAATCTAAGTTCTAAGTCTAAAATTGCGCTAGGGGTAAAATTTTGTCTACCTTTAAAAAAAAAATAGATAAAATAAAATAAAATAGTAATAATTAAAATAAAAACCACTTAAATAATAATCATGATCTTCATAAAATTTTGTAACATGAAGGGAGTAAGAAATTAATTTATTCATAAGAAATAAAATATGTGGTTATAAAATGTAAAGAGGGAATTAATTATTTTATTCTTTGATAATTTAAAATATACTAAATTAATGATAAAAGGGAAAACGGGTTAAATTCCACACCTGCCTTTTTGAGTTCTAAGTAAAAGGGAAAGAGGGAAAATAAAAAAAAAATTAGGAAACTAGGGAAAAGAGGTAACATAAAAAGGAAAAAGGGGAACTTAAGGGAAAAAGCGGGAAGTCAACTTAGTAAAGAATCTACATTTAAGAGCTTTCTAATTTTAAATTGAATTAGTAATTTCATAATAGGGAAAGCCTTTAAACCCTGTAAGGGAATCTAGGGACACCTAGGAGTGATTCTAGGAGTAACTCTAGGTGGGTGAGGGAAATAAAGATAATTACTTAATTAAAGAAATTAATTAATGGAGGAATGTAGGGGATGGGTGACACTTGTACGAAGAAGAATTTTTAGGATTTTATTTAAAAAAAAAAAAACCTTTAATTCATGAGATTTTAGGAAAGAGAGGAAGTGGGAAATTCTATATAATGAAGGAAGGAGAAGGAGAAAAGATCATTTTCTATTTGTGTAACGTTACGCTGCAGAAATAGTGACTTGATTGATTTACTTATGGGGATTTGGGATACCCAACTCGGAGAGGAGTGGTATCTCGGCCTTGCGAGGTGAGATGGGAGCTAGACGAAACCTCTGGATAGTGTGTGTGGCCCCTTTGCAGCTTGGGGGGCTAAGGGGGAAGAAGAGTACCCCTAGCGTTGGCTGGGAGGTATCGGTGAGGTCTCGACGGTCGGCGAGTGGGAGTTGCACGGAGCGCAGGACATCATTCGAAGTAGGCAATCAGGCAATGGTACACTCTTTTATTTTGTAGAGTAGAATGCATTAGGACTTATGCTTGGATCTGCATATTGAATGTAAATGGATTGGATGTTTAGATTGATAGCAGAACCCTTTTTCTTAGCCTAGCTGATTGTTTGGTTGATTGATTTCCCGTGGCCTTCGTCCCCGCTTGACTCGACAGCCCTGTGGTTGATTGTGACCCATGCAATTGTTCGCTTTCATCCCTAGCACGTCAGTCCTCGCCTGAGCAGTCGGCCAGGAGCCTAATCTACCATCGTCGCCTTAGCGTTAAAAGACCTATGGATCTCAACGCCCTGCTTTTCTGTGCGAGGATGGTGAAGCGAAGGACGAACCCTTCCACCGTCTACCTCTGTGGTTCATCCTTGGATGATTGTTGGTCTTGACCTGTGTGAACCTATACTTAATCTATGTTTAATGATGTGTCTGCATGTTACTTAATTCCTTGTGTGGTATGATTTTCCCCGACATTGATAGTTCCAGCCAAGATATGATGAATATCGTTCAGTTTATAGTGATTTTTTTATACTTATTGTGTGACTGCTAAATTCATAGTTATGACAACGATATTCATTGATGTCTGCGTATTTACCAACAAAATTTCATTATGATTTAAGGACAGATTATTTAAATCAGTATGGGTAAATTTAGACCTGCGATTCTAGGTATTTAGTCTACGATTTCCTCCCTGGTTAAGGAAGCGAGCAAACACTAAGCTCTGCACGTTTTATTTCGACTTCTCCTTTTATAACCAAACAATATCTGGTGTAATGATCAATGTTTCAAATCCTTCAATGACAGCATACTCATTCCTGTTTGACAGTGAAGTTCCACCGTTTTTGGCAGCGAGCTTAATCTTGTTGACCACGAATTGACCCTTGTTCTCCTCACATTCTTCAGACTGTCGTATTCACCTCTTGAGGGCGATTCCTCCATTAACTGCGAACTGAATCTTAGTACTGCGTTGATTTTGGGCATTTTTATATATGGTTAAATTCTGCTAAATCTTATGTTATTCTGGTTTAACTAGAGAGTTATTGTCAGCATAGCATTAACATAAAAATGCTTATTTCCCATGTTGTAAGTTTCCTCGTATGTATGTTTACAATGTTGGTTATGTACGTATGCATGCCAGCGTAGTATTAACAGAAAAGTGTTTACAATGTAAGTTTACAATGTTTACAATGTAAGTTTCCTCATACGTATGTATGCCAGCATAGTATTAACAGAAAAATGCTTTATTCCCATGTTGTAAGTTTCCTCGTATGACTGTCTTGGACTGATGACTATGTAGTCGATAGTGTTTACAGCATTGGTTCTGATCATTGTCGTCATCCTTTCGGTCGAACATACGGATTATCCCCAAGAAATCAGTTTATCTGTGCAAATATCATGCTGGCAAAATTCGTTTATGTATGCTCATTTGGTAATGGCCAAGTAATCTCAGCATCTTCATCATCTAACAGAGAATGTGACCCTAAGAAATTATCGATTAAAGGTGAATTTGTTCTGCATGCTCATCGCTTGATATTGGCAGTGAATCTCTGCTTCTTAGCCATCTGTTACCTCTATGCTTATTCCTTGCCTGCGTTTACCGGTGGTTGGCATTCCATATTAACTTACAGTATCTATAATGGAAATCCTTGCAATCTTACCTGTCCGTCTGGTGTGTTTTACATAGCCCGCATATGCTTCGGACTGGCATTGTAACCTGGTAAATCGCTCTTTCTAATTCTATTGACAGCACCTATTCTTTTGGCGTTTTACTTAGCCTGTGATATCCCTTTCTATGATCAACACTTATTCTATTGTCAGCACTGATTTCTATTCTCCTCACATTTTCTGTTAAGGGTTGTGTATGCGGTAACCGGGTGCATGACCACTAAATTTGTGTAATTAATGTAGAGTACAGAGATCTCCTTACGGTTTGTCGTAACACAGGCAACTATATCTATTCTTAAATAGCAATACCATATATTACGCCTTCAGCCTTAAAATTTCGTATTACCTACCTTTATTGATGAGCTTAATTGGACAGTAAAAATAATAGTCAACCTGTTTTGCTTTAATGATGGCTAATATAGTAAGTTAGCGCATTATAAACTAATATTACCAATAGTGTTGAATATATTGTTATAATGAAATTGGTATCAATGTATATAGTTTGTCAATCTTTAATTTAGATCGTCCTTAAATGCTTATCCTTGCTTTTATTATTTTAAATGCTTATCCTTGTTTTTATTTTAAATGCTTAAGCCTGGTCCTTAAATGCTTATCATTGTTTTTATTTATTTATTTTAATCGTCTTATTAATTGCTTCAAGCTAATGCTAGGTTATTGATATTAAAAGCCTTGTATTAAAGGCCTTGATGTTGGCTTTACGTTAAAGATATTGTTAATTGTCTTATTAGTTATTTTAGCATTCTACTTTAAGATTTTTTTAATATATCAAGATTAATGGCTAGTTGGATGAGGATTGGGATTAGAATAAATGTGACCCTGAGGGATGTGATTATGATTTAAATTGATTGATGAGTAAATATAGGAAGGCATATTTTAACCTTGCTAAATGGGTTGTGGGTTGTGTATGATGTCCTTGATAATAAATGGGTTGTGTATGTTGTCTTGATAATAAATTATGGCTAAATTATAATTTATGCAAGCTGGTGAGGTTAAAATTAATGATTAATTATATCCTTGAATAATTAGCCAAAGTCGTAGTTCAAAAATGCTTATTATTTTCCTTTTAACAATGAATTAAATAGTATCTTGATGACCCTTGTAATGTAAAATTGTGCAAATGGGTCAGCTTTAATACTAATGTAGATTGTACCTTATCGTCATATTGCATTTAGACGTGCTAAGTTGGGCTCGTATTAGATGATTATTATAGGTTGTAATTATTGACTAGCTAGCCTCGACGATGGATCGAGGTATAGGCGAAGTCGTTTACAGCATGTGCTTCCCGTTGAGGGGATTGAGGTTCCTTTTAATTAATGTTGTACTTGGTTGTAAACGTTAATGTGCTTGTTCTACTTTTGTCGGGGGAGTGTAGACACCTCCTTGTTCCTCAAAACAGTCACCATCCCTGAGACCTTAAATGGTCAAAATCGATGGGAACCTGGGCTTGAGCGTTTCTTATGTGTCCTGGAGGTCCTAACCATTGCAGGGTAGGACAGGCGGGTAGTCAGTCTTATTTTTTTCGTCTGTTGATTGTCGTTCATTGCTTCCAGACGCTTGATGTGCACCTGAGGTCATTATGTTGTTGTCGCAGTTGCATGCGTCATGTTCGTCATCGTGTTGCGATGCAGAGTATAATGTCTTTTACCCTTGTACACACGCACACACAAAAAACAAATTTGCACTTGTTGTGAGAGGTTGATGGCATGACGAACAGGAGGTTCGTTACACTCCTTCACGTGTTAACCTTATAACTCGTACAAAACATCCAATATATCTTGAGCCCTCAGATAGCTCATAAACAAAAAAATCCCAAGCTATCTCAACAAATGTCTAAACTAGAGATTTGTTCCTTAGGTTTAGCAACAGATTTAACACCTATCACAAGAACTCAACACCTAGAAAAAAACTCAATGGAAATGTCTTCTAGAGACATTTCGTAATTATTACAAATATAATAAAATAAATTAGGGAACCAACTCCCTTGGTAAATGTTTATTGACCCATGTGGTCAACTCTCGATTTTACTGTCAGATGCTCCTGCATCAGACTCTTAGGGAAGAAGAACTATTTATCAATTCTTGAAGGTCTGCACCATACTTGGAAATCTGTTTTGTTGTCATCCAGGTAGCATCTTTTGCGGGCTGACCCTTCCATTTGACCAAATACTGTAAATACTCCCCTTTAGTTTTCCTTAACTCTTTCTTATCCAATACTACCTCGATTTCCTTTTTCACTACTCTGGGTAGTTGTTTCTCCCATCCTATGGTATGATCTTCATCACTTATAGGTTCATCTACTGAAACATCTTATGTTTCCTTGAAGGGGTACAAATATGCAACATTAAAGATTGGAGAAATTCTAACACCACTTGGAAGTTCCATTTCATATGCATTAGAAGAAATTTTCCTTAAAATTTTACATGGTCCAATCTTTTTAAGATTTAATTTGTTATAAGTCCCTATAGGAAACCTTTATTTCCTCAAATATGCCACGACCAAGTCACCAACCTCAAAATTCATTGGTATTCTATTCATGTCTTCTCTCTGCTTATACTTGTGGCTACTCTCTTGCAATTCATGTTTGATCATTTTCTGCAACTCTTGCATACTCACTGCAAAATCTTCACCATCAACACTTCTTAATTTTTGTTTTCCAAATTCCTTAACTCATACACTCCCTAGGATGCATTCCATACAAAATTTGGAATGGAATCATCCATGTGCTTCTATTTGGTGAGTCATTATCTGTAAATTCAGCTTGAGCAAGCATTTGATTCCACTACTTAGGGTTCTCATTCACAAGGCTTCTCAAAATATTTCCCAGACTTCTATTTACTACCTTTGTTTGTCCATCAATCTATGGATGGTTGACTAAGCTAAAACTGAGATTAGTACCAAGATTCTTCCATAAGGTTCTCCAAAAGTGTTCCACAAATCTAGTGTTTTTGTCAGAAACTATACTTTTGGGTAAACCATGCAACCTTACAACCTCTTTAAAGAACAAATTTGCAACATATGTTGCATCACTAGTCTTGGTACACGCAATGAAATGAGTCATTTTTGAAAATCTATCTACCACAACATAGATAGAATCATTACCTCTTTGTGTTCTTGGAAATCCCAACACAAAGTCCATATTCATTACATCCCATGGCTTGCTTGGAATGGGAAATGGTTGATACAACCCTATATTCTGACTTCTCCCTTTAGCATGATGACAAATTTTTCACCTTTCCACAAACTTCTTCACTTGGTTCTGCATACCAAACCAAAAATAAAAATCATTTACCTGAGAAAAAGTTTTATCCTGGAAAAAATGTCCCAGCAGTCCTCCACTATGCTTTTCTTTGATAAGATTCTCCCTCATTGAACACTTTGATATGCATAATTTAATATTCTTGAACAATAGTCCTTCTTGCATCATATAGTCCAACCATTGAGTTATGTTACCAACAACCAGATTTTCACAAGCTACATAGGCACCTTTGAAATTTGCATCATCTCGATACATTTATTTTAAACCATCAAATCCTAAAGTGGTAACTTGAAATTATTGCAAAGGCAAATTAATTCTACTTAATGCATCAACAACTTTATTTGATTTCCCACTAGGGTGCTTAATTACAAATGTAAAATTCTACAGGAATTCAACCCACTTAGTATGTATTTGATTCAATTTTGGTTGACTACTTATAAATTTTAATGCATGATTATCAGTGTAAAGAAAAAATTATTTGGGCATAAGGTAATGTCTTCATTTCTTCAGCGCTTACACAATTGCATAAAACTCCTTATCATAAGAAGAATGCTTTTTATTTTCCTCATTTAACTTCTCACTAAAATATGCAATTAGTCTTTGCTCCTATCTCATGACAACTCCTATTGCAATCCCACTGGCATCAGTCTCAACCTGGAAGAACTTGTCAAAATTTGGTAAAGCTAACACAGGTTGTTCAATGATATTTTTCTTCAAAACTTGAAGATTCCGATCAGTTGCTTCTGTCCATTTAAATGGTTGTCTGTTCTCTTTGATGGTCTCAATAATTGGGGCACAAATCTCGTTGAATTTTATGACAAATTTCCTATAAAAACTTGATAGTCCATGGAAAATTCTTACCTCAAATGCATTTATGGGAGTAAGTCAATTCACTATGGCTCGAACCTTTTCTCGATCCATCTTCAATCCTCCTTCAAATATTACAAATCCAAAATATACCAGTGCATTCTTCATAAAGTTGCACTTCTTCAAATTGATCAACAATTTTTCTTTTTGTAGATTACTCAAAACCATTATGATATGTCTCAGATGCTCCTCTCTTGTCTAGATATATATATCAATATATCATCTAAATACACTATCAAAAACATCCCAATAAATTCTTTCAAAACCTCATTCATTAACCTCATAAATGTACTTGGAGAATTTGTGAGTCCAAAAGGCATCACCAACCATCCATAGAGTCCATTATTAGTTTTGAAAGTTGTTTTCCACTCATCACCCTCTCTTATCCTTATTTGATGATATCCATTCTTTAGATCAATCTTTGCGAAAAACTTAGCACCACTTAAGAAACCTATCACATCATCAATATGAGGTAATGGGAATATGTACCTTATGGTAATCTTGTTGATTGCTCTGGAGTCAGTGCACATGCACCATCCTCCATCCTTCTTTGGGATGAATAATTTTGGTACAACATGTGTACTCAAACTCTCCTTCATCAATCCTTTATCTAAAAACTCTTGTACCTTCCTCTTAATATCTTCATTCTCTTGTGGGTTCATTCTATAAGTTGCTTTATTAGGTAAACTTGCTCCAGGGATTAAATCAATGTGATGACTAATACTTCTCACAAGAGGTAGAATATTTGGTAAGTCATCCACTATAATATCAACAAATTCATCAAGCATAACTTTAACTTATGTGGGTAAATCATCCATATTTGTATTAGTGAGTATTAACTTTGGTTTACCAATTAAGGAAAAATGCACCTCTTCTTATTTCTTGACTTCTTACAGTAGCTCCTTCCCACTTATCAACAGTACACTTGGAATAACTTCTTCCTTGGTTGTCTCATCCTTCAAAGGAAACAACACATTATTTTTCCCATCCTTTTCAAGATAATAAGTGTTCCTCCTGCCATTATGAATGGATTTCATGTCATACTTCCATGGCCTTCCCAAAAAAATATGGCAGACATCCATGGGAATTATATCACATAACACCTCATCCTTGTAGCTACCAATATGGGATTCCACTCTACACTGTTCATTCACAAAAATATGATGTCCCTTTTGAAACTAGGACACTCTAGGAAGTGGGATGTACTAGCATCTGCAATCCCAACTTCTCTACCATATCTATGGAAACCAAATTGTCTGTGCTACCACTATCAATGACAATTTTACAACACTTACCTCATGACTTACATACAGTCTTGAGCACATTTTTTCTTTGACCTGGTTCATGAACCTCCTTTTTTTCCTTAACCAAAATTCTCTTAAATAAAAATGATTCCCCTACCACTTGATTTTCTTCTTTTGCTAGTGCATTTATATCTTATTCCTTTTCTTTTTCAACAAGTGCATTCCTCTTATTTGTTTCCTTGTTCTGCAGACAGTCCCATGACATGTGTCCTATTTTATCACATGTATAACATATCATTTATCTACCTCTTCCTAGACCTCTTGAGAAAAAAATTAGGCCTCTTGATTCTCCTCCTCTTGGTGATTGGTTGCTTGAACTTCCTGCCTCTTCTTTTAAAGGTTGAAATCTTCCTCTATTAGATTTTCGTTTACCTCTTTCTAGACTCCTTCCTCTGTTTCTCTAACTCTACTTTCTGGCCAACTTCTCTTCTTCCTTCAAAGTTGCTTTGTATACATCTTCAACAATTCTCAGGGACAAAAGGTTTATTTCATCTTGAATTTCATATATCAAACCATTTATGTATATAGAAACCTTCTCAGCACCTTCCTCAATGTGACCAGCTCTAATGTTCAACCTATAGAATTCCTTTGTGTATTCTTTTACTATCATAGTTTCATGTCTAAGGTTTTGCAATTATCTAAATAAATTCAACTGGTAATCCTTAGGCATGAACTTACCTTTAAATTTGGTTACCATTTTGTCCCAACTCCTGATCTTAGTTTTTCCTTTTCTCATTCCGTTTGCCTACAACTCAGTCCACCATAGAGATGCATTTCCTTTTAGCTTAGTCACTACATGCTTCACTTTCTTCTCCTCATCTACCTCTTCATAATCAAAATATTTTTCCATGGCATTTATCCATTCAAGTAATTCATCAACATTTAAATTACCTTCGTACATGGGCACTTCCATCTTAGGCCTGGATCCCACCTTTGTGACCAATATTACTAGTTTTTCATATGTTATTTCTCCTCCTAGATCTCCTTCTGTTTCCTCATAAAAGCTTGCATCTTCACTCTCATTAACATCTCATATGTCATGCTCTCTCCTTTGAGTTGTCTCCATGGCCTCCATCCTTGTCTGGATGTGCCTTAGCTCGTAGCGTAACTCATCAGTTACCACATTCCTCTCTTTGCCTCCTCGCCTAGGTGGCATGATTCCTTAGATAAAATACCTCTCTGATACCAAAAATGATGGCGTGATCCACCAACTTCAACCCACGATCATAGATTTTTCAATACTCTATCAACAACTAACATTCGGGTTTCTTATTTGGCCTCAAATCAACACGAATAGGAGCTCAAATTTCTTTTTCCTACAACGTTGGATTGTGCTTTGTCCTAGATAACTCCGCATGGAAACACAATTGTGCACGGATATACCTCTACTAGGAAGTATCAATGAACAATACCGACGAGTTATGTCGCAGATCACTCTATGTGTGGAACTCAACAAATAATACCAACGGTTCATAGACAACTCTGCAGGTGAAACTCATTAACAAGACCGATGTGTCGCAGATCCTTAAGGGGTGATTCCACTGCGCCAAATCGTGAATGTCTATCCCTGCGAAGACAAATACTCAGGAAATATTTTTAAACATAGTTTTAGAACTTTGATGGAATTAATTGTTTACAATCTTTCCTGCAAATGCATATATTAGAATCTCCAAGCGACAAGATATTGAATGAAGTCAAAGGAATACACCAACAAATTTACACACAAAGAACTGGAGATCTCAATTAAAACATATCAGAATTACACTAGTTTCTTTTGGTCACTCAGACCTTAAACATAAAACATGCAATTCACTTCACAAAGTTCTTTGCCGCACCTCCATCTATCGAACATTTTTCTAATCTCCTTCTAACCTTTGTCTTTCTCTCCCTCACTTGATAACCTTTTAACCCATGTGGTCAACTCTCGATTTTACTATCAGATGATCCTGCATCAGGTTCTTATCCATGCACTTATTTTTTTGTGATTGAACATTTTATATAGTTATTGTTGATTCCAGTTGATCATTGTAAGCAGATTTAGACTCCTTCCTAAATTTATAGTAATTTCAAAAATTCTACTATATAATCCTTATATCTTATGAATCTAACGATATTTTTTTCACTCCAGGGAAATATGCTCACCTTATCCACATATATACAATATTCAAACATGCACTCAAAACCCATATATCGCATCAATGCCACAAAGTGCATGCACAATTTTATATGTTCACATTATCATCTCATGCAATCAATACTAAAACTCATAACATACTTTAAGAAAATTAGACATGCACATGGTTGCACAAGGGCTCATGGGTCTCAAGGGTTGTAACCTTGCTCTAATACCATATGTAATGGCCCAAACTCTAAAACAATTAAATGCATAAATAAAAATAACAATTTGCAACCATTAAATGAACAAAGTATAAATACGTTGATTATGATCACACAATTAACAAGAACAAGTGAGTAGTGAAAATCTTACTTGAGAGTTGAAGACATCGACTTACTTACAATGTTATACATGTCAAACCATTGCGCTCCAAGCTTTGATCCAACATGCCACAATAAAGTGGGGGGGGAGAATCTTCTCCCAACCAACCTCTTAGTCATTGCAACTAAGATCCCCCAAACCCTCAATCGACTACCTATGCTAGCTTCCAAGTCTTTTTGTCAACCACACTAGCAAAAGATCCCCCAACTCCTTTTCCACCTTCAATATATAGATTTCTTCTTACACATCCATGAAAGAAGTTCCATGCACGAGTTACACGTGTCATTAAGTAACTAATCATGTAGCTTCCTTTTTCTTAACCTTTCTTAATTTAATTTTCCATAAGTTTATATTTTTCTTATTTTTACCTTTTTATTTTATTAATAAAGTAATTTCTTTTATTTATTTATTAATTCTTTTCTTTCTATTTTTATACCATTTTATTATTATTATTATTATTATTATTATTATTATTATTATTTGTTTGTTAGTTTATTATTATTATTATTTATTTAATTGTATTGGACATTACAAATCCTCACAAAAATGCCTACATCAATTCAAAAACATATATAAAATGTAGAGAGAAGCTTATATCACCATGGGTTTATTAAGGTGATTGTGATGGCTGAGTTAGAAAAGACAAATTTGACATGGAAACAATTTTTAATACAAAAGGGGGTTTCAAGAGGCACTTATTACAAGAACTCAAGAAACCTATAACACCTGTCTCATTTGAAGTTGGGGGTTCAAGTTCAGGTTCAAAGAAGAAGCAAAAGAAATGTTGAGGTCCATCTTCTACAGAAACCACAAAACCAAAGTGAAGAATTATGCTCTGGAACAGTTAGGAAATGCATTTATGGGCTTATGAACTGCTTTTGGATGTTGAGACCGCGCCATAACGAATAAATTTATATTAATGGAAGCAGTTTCCTATCCATTGGAAGATCCATCACGACCGCCCCGCTTATTTAACTCATCGATGGTGACACTGGGAACACTTTTTGCTACCCGTGATTGACTGAGCTAAGAAGAGAACTATCTAAGTGTCGAGTTGTGATTCCTATCATTATCTGAAACTATACCCCGCTTGTTTGTTTTTCTACCCCGCATGTCTGTTTTTCTACCTCGCTTGTCTGTTAAAATATAGAATGTCGGGCGAACCCAGCGAATTGGATAAGTGTGTCGAGGAATTTCTTAAGAAGATCATGGCTGACAGGCCTATATCTGAAGGTATCCAGGCATCGTCGACTAGGGGATTGCAGGCTTCCCCTTTGTAACAAACCCACGACGGGGCGTAAAAATTTTGTTCTCATTTAATAATCAAATCCTCTATCCATGGTCTCTAATTTGGAAATCGAGGCCTAGCCCCTCCTTCTTCGGAAACCATCACACATGACCACGGGTTATGACTGAAAGCCATGGCCACAGGCGCCTATTTTGGCGCTTCGGTACTTCGGGCTTCGGGAGTTTTTAATTCATCACACGCTACTTCCTCTGAACTCCGAAGTGGTGAATTTCTAAACTGGCATGAAGGGATCAATGGTTCCTACTCACCCCCAAGATCAACGACCCTCAATGACTTCGAGTCTCTGGGCTTCGGTGGAATTTGAAACACCTCCTCTCAAAACCTCCATAGTACTAATCCTCCAAGGTACACCATCCAACACCGCGTGTCCTCGAGGAGTTCGACGGTCCTAATTCACTTCGGGATTTCGGTGTTCGGGAGTTCTGGATGCTCACACAACCTTTCATCCCGAAGTACTCCACACCCGGAGTTCTAGATCAAGTGCCACGCGTCCATTGTAAATCGACGGTTTAGTTTCATTTCGGGACTTCAACATTCGGGAGCTTAAGACTTTTTTGCATCCTTTTTCTCCTGGAGCATTTTCTTCTAGAGTCAAGGATCGTGCGCCACGTGTCCCTCTAGATCAATAGTCCTAGTTTACTTCAAGGCTTCGGAATTCAGGAATTTCTACCTCTCCACACTCGCTTCCTCTTGAAATTCTTTCACCCGAAGTTAAGGATATATCGACGTGTGTCTCCCATGAATCGACGACTACAAATCACTTCGGCTATTCGGTCTTCGCGAGTGTCGATATGGAAGATCTACTAACACATGTCCCTAGCTGACGGATGACTCAAATGAACTATGGCTCTCTGTCCTTCAGGAGTTCTTGTTCAACATATCCCCTTTTCTCCTAGAGTGATTTCACCCGAAGTCGACGATCTACCGACACGTGTCCTTTATATGAGTTTGATGGTAAAGAAGGACTCTGTTACTCCGCAGATTTCCAAAGGAACTCATGACTATCCAACTAGCAACATTTCTAGGTCTGACGGTCATGATCTGGCCAATATCGATGTGTTCATCGATCAACGGTTCATAGTGATTGCGGGGCCCCAACATGCGCACTCCTTATCAAAGAGATCAACCTCTGCAATCTAAAAAGTAATCACCCAATTCTGTTTAACTGGAGTCATTGATCTTCTAGCCTGACGAGATCAAGGACGTTGGTGAATTGTGGGCTGCAAACTAGTGCGTCCATTAATTTCACCTTCGCGCTCCACAATGTTTCCCCACCATCGATCTTTGTTCACAGATCGATAGTTCATAGTGATTGCGGGGTCCCACCTCTGTAATCTAGTAAGTGCTCGCCTGACTCTAGTCTAATCCTGGTCGTTGATCTTCCAAACCGACGTGATCGACGACGTTGGTGAATTGTGGGCCACGAACTAGCGCATCTGCTAATTTCACCTTTGCGCTCTACAATGACTCCCAACCATCGATTTAATCGATCGGCTAGTGTTTACTTCATTAACTCAAGTGGTATTTGAGTCGATCTAACGACCAGGATGGCTTCTCCCCCGTTAAACTGCTCGCATCCATCTACACTGTGAGATTCTTAAGTCATCTATGGTTCTTGTTACTCAGGTAGTTCAGGTAACTTGAATATCATGAAATTTTGACATCTCCAAGCTTTGAGATACCAAGGTTCTAAAACCTTCATGAGCTAACTCCTTTAGCACAGGGTTCCTAGACCCAGGTCACATGGACCTTCAAATGGATCTTGGGTTGTTAACCCTACTCTTAGTTGGGTTTTTGGTTAAGGACTTAGGTGCAAATTCAAAGCCTCTTAGACTACTGGTCTAAAGGGAACGCATCCCTAACTCACAGAACTTTAAGCTATGAAACAGGGCAAGGTAAACTTGTGAGGTTACCGAAAACAGTAGTAGAACTAGGAGTTTTTCTTCGACTCTGGAACTATGTTGAAATTCCCTGGGGAAACGCCTTCGAGGAATTAAATTGGCGCATATGGACAATCAAGAAGAATCCTAAGTTCTCATGGGAACAAACACATACTCAAAACTTAACCATTTCAATACATAAACCATTTATAGACACATAAATACACACATGCATTCATTATATCTAATTCAAAACACAAGGCATGAAAACACTTATCAGAACCATAAGGTGTGATGCGACTGTTGAAAGCGGTGCTCGTTTCCACCCAACCATAGGCTTAGTCACTCCTAATGGATTTACCACTAGCCACACCCGAGCTTAGACCATGATGCTTTGAGATTCAATCTCTTTCTTCCAGCTCAACGAATGTTAGGGATGAAGGTTACTCTCCTTCTCCCAATACAAAAATAGATAGGGATGAAGGTTACTCTTCTCCTCCTAGCTCAGTCTCTATTTTCTACGATCATAACTCACTTTCCTCTTTCAGTCCTTCCTCGGAATCAAGAGCTTTGGCTCTTGTCTCTGCACTCTTTGGAGGTCTCCCTCCACCCACCACTCTTCCTTTCTTTCCTTCCTCAACAAGATTGTGTGTGGCTTGAATTCCCAATCTGTGGTCAAGTCTGGAAGCCTTACAGATGGGCGGTCTACACCATCCCCTCATTAATTGTTGAGGAGGTCTTCCCACCTACCAGACTGACTGTAATTTATTCCTGGTTTAGAGGGTTGTTCTGATCTTGAGCAATTAAATCTAGCAAAGAACTGGTTCAGTGGAGGTTAACGCAACCATTCTTGGTCCCCTCCACCACCTTTTCATAGCATTCATGGTCTCTTCTTAGCACATCCCCTTTACAGCAGTCATGTAAAACGTATCAATTTCTATTAAAATAACATAATTTACATTCATGGACCTTTTATACAAAGGTCCATTAAATCAAACATTCACACCTTTGAGTTTGTCATAGTTCCTTGACCAAGATAGTTATAATTACAAACTGGGGGAAACAAGGTGTTACAATTCCCTCCCCCTTAAAGGAACATCGTCCTCGATGTTCTATCTGTCAACATGATATGTATATAGAGGAGTAAACAAAATTGGATATGCATGTCTCATACCATCCTCCATTTCCCATGTAGCCTCATCTGGGCCAAATTGTTTCCATTGCACCTTGACCTGTGCAATGGTTCAGTTCCTAAGTGAGGTTTCCTTCATGTCTAGTATACATTGAGGTTTTGGTAGGAATTATCCCTTCGTCTTCACCTGGATCATAGACCATTCAATTATATGATTAGAATCATGTACATATTTCTTCAATAATGAAACATGGAAAACATTATGTGCCTTCACTGTGGGAGGAAGTGCTATCCTATAGGCTACATGTCCCACTCTATATAAGACTTCAAAGGGTCCACAATATTGAGGTGCCATCTTGGCACAAGCTCCCATTCTCAGGGAACTCTTCCTGGGCCTAACTTTGAGATAGACATGGTCTCATGTCTTGAATTCTCTGGGAGTTCTCTTTCTGTCGGCATAACGTTTATGTCTATCCTGAGCTATCTTCAATTTTTTTTTTATTTGACTCACTTGTTGTTCCATTTCTTTCATCATGTCGGGTCTAATGGTAATTCTATCCACTGGATTACTCCAACTGATTGGAATTTTTCACTGTCTACCATAGAGGGCTTCAAAAGGGCTCATCTTCACGGATTCTTGATAATCGTTGTTGTAGGAAAACTCTACCAATGGTAGGTATTCTTCCCACTTTTTAGGCTGATGCATTACATGCATCCTTAGCATGTCTTCTAATATTTGGTTTACTCTTTCTGTATGTCCATCAGTTTGAGGGTGATTGGTTGTGTTGAACGACAATTTAGTCTCAAAACCAGTCATTAAGGATTTCCAAAATCTTGAAGTAAATTTGGTGTCTCTGTCAGATACAATTTCCCTAGGCATGCCATGCAATCTGAATATCTCCTTCATGAAGATGTTGGCAGTATCTATTGCCTTGCAATTTGACTTGACAGGAACAAAGTGAGCAGAATTACTCAATTTTTCCACCACGACCATGATGGCATAATTTTGCTTGGTCGATTTTGGTAATCCAGTGACGAAATCCATGGATCTGGTTTCCCATTTCCATTCTAGAATGGGTAGGCGTTGCAACAACCCTGTCAGGTGTCAGTGTTCTACCTTAACTTCCTGGCAGTCTAGGCACTTGGCTAGATATTCAACTATGTCTTTCTTCAATCCAGGCCAATAGAATTGTTTCCTAGTGGTCGTGATCATTTTTTGATAACCTGGGTGACCAGTATATGGTCTCTTGTGTAGTTCATCCATTATGAACCTATTCAAGTCGTCACAGTTTTGAATATACAATTTTTTTTTTACATCAAAAGACCTTCATCGAGCATCTAGTAGCCTTCATACTTTAGCCCCGTAGGCTCTTGCCTTAGGCATGAGGTCACGGTCTTGAAGAATGCATTTGCTTTTTGTGCATTCATGATTCTTTCCCTAACATCTATTTCACAAGTGCTTATCGTTGCCAGGTGAATCGTCTTTATACTTATGCTAAGGGCATCGACCACCCTATTTTACTTTCCTTTGATGTGTTTGATTTCGAAATCAAACTCACTAAGGAGATCCATCCACCTAGCTTGCCTGACATTAAGTTTTGGTTGATCAAACAGGTGCCTCAATCTGCAATGGTCTGTCATAAGAACAAACCTCCTACCCAGGAGGTAATGCCTCCACATTTTTAAAGAATGCACTATGGAAGCCAATTCTAGGTCATGGGTCACATAATTGATTTCATACTCATTCAATCTCCTGGACGCGTAGCAAATCACTCGTCCCTCTTGCATAAGGACTCCCCCAAGTCCTTCCTTGCAGGCATATGTACACACAAGGGAATCATTATCAGGGTCTGCAATCTTCAGCACAGGTGCATGGGTCAGGAGGTATTTCAGTTCCTGAAATATTTCTTCACATTTTGATGTCCAAGTGAATTTAACCCCCTTTTTCTGAAGGGAAGTGATTGGACAACCAATCTTGGAAAACCCTTTTATGAACCTTCTATAATATCCTGCCAAGCCCATGAAGGATCTGATACTAAATACATCCTTTGGGGTAGGCCATTCCATAATCGATTTGATCTTGTCAGGGTCTACTACCACCCCTTCTTTAGAAATGACATGGCCTGAGTAATGGACTTGTTTCTGGAAAAAGTCGCATTTTCTAAACTTGGCGTAGAGATGATGCTCTCTTAGTACTTGAAGTACGAGTCTAAGATTTTCTTCGTTCTCTTCTCTATTCTTGGACTAGATTAGGATATCATCAATGAAAACCAATACAAATTTGTTGAGTACATTATTCATCAAGCACATAAAAGTGGCGGGGGCATTGGTTAACCCAAATGGAACCACCACAAATTCATAATGACCATACCTTGTCCTGAAGGTTGTTTTGTGGATGTCTTCATCCTTAACTCAGACTTGATGATATCCAGACCTTAAGTCAATCTTCGAGAAAATGGAAGCACCTCCCAATTGGTCGAACAAGTCATCGATTCTTGCTAAGGGGTACTTGTTCTTTATGGTTGTCTTATTGAGTTTTCTATAATCTATGCACAGTCAAAGTGTGCCATTTTTATTTTCACAAACAAGATGGGTGCTCCCCATGGAGATACACTGGGTCAGATGTATCCTTTGTCCATCATCTCTTTTAGTTGTATCTTGAGATCAACCAGTTCTGCCATACTCATACTATAGTGCGTTCTAGATGTTGGCACTATTCCTGGTGCAAGTTCTATCGAGAATTCAATGTCTCTTCTAGAAGGTAGACCTAGTACCTCTTATGGAAACACGTCTTTATATTATCTTAATATGGGGTGGTCCTCTAGGTTTGGTTTTTTGTCCTCAATAGATTCCAACACCTGTATTACAAAGGACACCCCTTTCTGCAATACTTTTTTATTTGAAGGGTTGATAATTGTCTCACTGAGACAGGCTTCTGAATCCCTTGGAGGGTTATGTTTCTCCCTTATTCATTTACACATTCTAAAGTTTTATGGTAACAGTCCAACTTAGTTTTATAGGCATCCAACCAGTCCATACCAATCAACAAGTCATAAGATCCCAGGGGAAGTATGTTAAGGGTCGCTCACGTGGGAAATCCATTCATGATGAATTGGCAAGATGCTATGACCTCTGCTAATTTTATTTTGGTCCCAGTGGCTAGTCGTACCAACCACAGCTTAACATGTCTAAATGGTTGCAGTTTATACTTATCAATAGTCTGAGGAGCCACATAAATCAAATTAGAACCAAGGTCAATTAAAATAGAAACTAGATGGATGGCGATCATACCTTCCATCTCCACCACAGAATCTTGGTGGTCGGCTTGATTATTGTCCAAGGCTGCATAGATTCGTGGCATGCTCTTAGCCACATCATTGATGGTGGTAGCTTCTTGGATATTATAGACTCTCTTATTGTTCTGTTGTCTGTGTGGACATTCCCTCAACCAATGATCTTCTCCACAACCCCATCATTTTAAGGGTTCTTTCTTTAGGTTATCAGTCTTTCCTGGGACTGCCTCAAAATTTTTATTTCCACACTGAGAGGGGAAATTTTTCTGATACACACTTCTAGTAGGAAGTTTCATCCTAGTACCCTTCCCATAGTTCTTAAATCTTGAGGATTTAAACCCCTTCTTCTTGAATCTCGAACTACACTTCTTCTTCTAGTCCTCGTGAGGTCCTGTCTTATTCCCAAACTGTTCATAACAATACCTCGCTTTCCGGATGGTTTCTTATAAGGTATTTGTTTCGTCAAACTCAATCCTGTCCTGGTAGGTTTGAGGTAACCCACTAATAAATCGTTGCATTTTTACCTTTTCATCCTTTATGTAGGGTACATACCTCAGTATCTCAAGGAATTTATTGACATATTCATCTATGGTGAGTTGCCCCAACCTGAGTTTAGAGAACTCCTTAGTCTTCCCATCCATGTATTTCTCTGACAGATACTGCTTCTTGAATTGTTTCTCGAACTATTTCCATGACAAGTCCTTCTCATGGACTCCTTTCACATTCCTAAGGTCTTCCCACCAAATGGAATCATTTCCATTCAGGTTGAATATTGTTATTTGAGCCTTCAAGTTTTCAGAGTAGTCATGGAATCTGAAGTACTTCTTTAAACCAAGCAGCCAAGCTTCAGCCTCTTCTCCCTTCTTAATCTCTCCATCAAAAGAGGGTGGTTTGGATTTCTTGAACTCTTCAGGATCATGATTTTTGGAACGCTTCCGCTTCTTTCCTTTCCTTTGAGAATGTGAGCTAGTTTTTCTACTAGAAGATCCCTCAGAGTTGCCAGCTTCCTTTCCATAGGAATCTCTCGATGAGTGTCCCCTACCTCCAAGTCGGTCCTTCTTCGAGGTACTTCTCCTAGTGTGTTCTCTTATGGGGCCATGTTTTTGAATCTCAGGTGGACTTTGACTTCTCTTCATATGTCGTCGGTCCACATGGTGAGTTGTGGGTTAATGTTGCAACTGCCTCTGTATGTCGGATAAGCTATGCAACAATACTACATTAATTTTTGTTTGTTTTTCTTTCTCCTTTATCAATCTCTCATTTTCGGCCTTGCAACTCTGTAATTTGGCCCTGAGGCTCCTCACAATTTCAGCCAGATCCGGAAGCGTTTCCACTGCTCTCCTTTCTTCAGATTCTTCGTCTCTATTATGGGATCCATCCCCCACTTCATAAAACATCACCATCCTTTAGACTTGAAGTTTTCCCATGATTTACTGACTTCTCGAGTGATGAAAAAACACTTATTTTTAGCTAACAGTCTATTAGTTTATGAACAATACACAGTTCAAGTTTCTTAAATGCACACACACATTAGAAAATTTCATTCTTTTCCTCAATAAAAATTTAACTAGACTCTTTAAGAAAGAGGTAAGATAGGGTATCACTCTTAAAAGTACTCTAAATATGGTTTTTAAGTGACTCATCCATGAGCCCAAGCAGGCCAAGTGTTGTAACCATGCTTTGATACCAATTTGTAACACACCCATAATGGGGCGTAAAAATTTTGTTCTCCTTTAATAATCAAATCCTCTATCCATGGTCTCTAATTTGGAAATCAGGGCCTAGCCCCTCCTTCTTCGGTGACCATCGTACATGACCATGGGTTATGACCAAATGCCATGGCCACAAGAGCCTATTTCGGCGCTTCGGTACTTCGGGCTTTGGGATTTTTTAATTCATCACACACTACTTCCTCCGAACTCCGAAGTGGCGAAGTTATGAACGGGCGTGAAGGGATCAACAATGCCTACTCACCCTTAAGATCAAAGACCCTCAATGACTTCATATCTCTAGGATTCGGTGGAATTTGAAACACCTCCTCACAAAACCTCCATAGTACTAATCCTTTGAAGTACACCATCCAATGTTGCGTTTCCTCGGGGAGTTTGGCGGTCTTGATTCACTTCAAGATTTCGGCGTTCGAGAGTCCCAAACGCTCGCACAACCTTTCCTCCAAAAGTAATCCACACCCAAAGTTCTAGATCAAGTGCCACACATCTGTTGTAAATTGACGGTTTAGTTTCATTTTGGGAATTCAACATTTGGGAGCTTTAGACTTTTCTGCAGCCTTTTTCTCCCGGGGCGTTTTCTTCCGGAGTCAAGGATCGTGCACCATGCTTCCTTCCAGATCAATGGTCCCAGTTTATTTCGGGGCTTCAGCATTCAGGAATTTCTACCTCTCCACACTCGCTTCCTCCCAAAATGATTTCACCCTAAGTTAACGATTTATCGACACGTGTCTCCCACGAATCGACAACTACAAATCACTTCGGCTATTCAGGCTTGGAAACTTTTGAATACTCCAACGCCTTTCACCTTCGAAGTAGCTATCTCCCGAAATGGAAGATCTACTGACACCCGTCCTCAGCTGATGGATGGCTCAGATGAACTTTGGCTCTCCGGCCTTCAGAAGTTCTTTTTCAACATATCCCCTTTTCTCCCAGAGTGATTTCAGTTGAAGTTGATGATCTACCGACACATGTCCTTTCTTCAGATCGACAGTACAAAAGGACTACATTAATCCATGGATTTCCAAAGGAACTCATGACTATCCACCTAGCATCTTTTCTAGGTCTGATAGGCATGATCCGGCCAATACCAATACGTTCATCGATCAATGGTTCATAATGATTACGGGGACCCAACGTGTGCACTCCTTATCAAAGAGCTCAACCTCCGCAATCTGAAAAGTACTCGCCGAATTCGGTTTAACCGGAGTCTTTGATATTCTAGCCTAACAAGATCAATGGTGTTGGTGAATTTCGGGTCGCGAACTAGCGCTTCTGTTAATTTCACCTTCACGCTTCGTAATGTTTCCCCATCGTCGATCTTCGTTCAGAGATCGACGGTTCACAGTGATTGCGGGGTCCAACCTCCACAATCTAGGAAGTGCTCGCCTGACTCTAGTCTAATCCTGGTTGTTGATCATCCAACCCGACGAGATCAATGACATTGGTGAATTGCGGTCTGCGAACTAGTGCGTCCGCTAATTTCACCTTTGCACTCTGCAATGACTCCCAACCATTGATTTAATCGAGTGTTTGGTTTTTACTTTGTTAAATCTAGTGGCATTTGAGTTGATCTAACGACCGATATGACTTCCACCCCGTCAAACGGCTCGCATCCATCTTCGTTGTCAGATTCTTAAGTCATCTACGGTTCTTATTACTCAAGTAGTTCGGGTAACTTGACTATCATGAAATTTTTACATCTCCTAGATTTGAGCTACCGAGGTTCCGAAACCTTCATGAGCTAACTCCTTTAGCGTAGGGTTCCTAGACCCAGGTCACATGGACCTTCAGATGGCTCTTTTGTTATTAACCCTACTCTTAGTTGGGTTTTTGGTTAAGGACTTAGGAACAAATTCAAAGTCTCTTAGACTACTATTCTAAAGGGAATGCTTCCCTAACTCTCAGAACTTTAAGCTCTGAAACATGTCAAGGTAAACTCATGAGGTTACAGAAAATGGTAGTAGAACCAGGAGCTTTGCTACAACTCTGGAACTGTGTTGAAATTCCTTAGGGAAACGCCTTTGAGGAATTAAACTAACACATATGGACAATCAAGAGAAGCCTAAGTTCTCATGGGAACAAACACATACTCATAACTTAACCATTTCAATACAGAAACCATTTATAGACACATAAATACACGCATAGATTCATTATATCCAATTCAAAACACAAGGCATGAAAACACTTATCAGAACCATATAAAGGCCTGATGCAACTGCTGAAAGGGGTGCTCATTTCCACCCAACTATAGGATCAGTCACTCCTAATGGCTTTACCACTGGCCACCCCCGAGATTAGACCATGATGCTTTGATATTCAATCTCTTTCTTCCAGCTCAACGAAAGTTAGGGATGAAGGTTACTCTCCTTCACCCAATATAGAAATAGATAGGGACAAAGGTTACTCTCCTCCTCCCGGATTAGTCTCTATTTTTTGCGATCAGAACTCACTTTCCTCTATTAGTCCTTCGTCGGACCCGAGGGCTTCGTCTCTCGAATCTGCACTTCACAGGTCTCCCTCTTCCCACCACTCTTCCTTTATTTCCTTCCTCAGTAAGATTTCTTGTGGCTCAAATTGCCAGTATGTGGTCAGGTATGGAAGCCTTAGAGATGGGCAGTTTTCCCCATCTCCTCATTAACTCTTGAGGAGGTCTTCCCACCCACCAGTCTGACTGTAATTCATTCCTGGGTCAGAGGGTTGTTATGATCCTGAGCAATTAAATATAGCAAAGTATTGGTTCGGTGGAGGTTAACACAACCATTCTTGGTCCCCTCCACCACCTTTTCATAGCATTTTTGGTCTCTTCTTAGCACATCCCCTTTCTAGCAGTCATGAAACACGTATCAATTTCTATTAAAATAACAAAATTTACTTTCATCGACCTTTTATACAAAGGTCCATTAAATCAAACATTCACACCTTTGAGTTTTCCATAGTTCCTTAACCAAGATAGTTATAATTACAAACTGGGGGAAATAGGGTGTTACACCCTTCGATTGGACGTCGTTCCACCCACATCAACCATGTAGCTAAAAAATGAAGTAAGCATTGCAGTGATCTAGCTAACGCGAAGCATATCCCGTCGATCGTGCCTGAGTATGTTCTGCCTCTGGCTGGCGTTGTTAACCGCAACAGTATCCCTAGGGATTTTGAGTACTCTGTGTTCACTGCATACATTCCTAAAGGAATTCACATAGTTGGGAGTCAGTTAGGACAAATATCGTTGTTGAAGCACAATGAATTCAACTTAGGAGACTGGAAGAACTATGCCATGTTATCTCCTCACCGCTACTTAACGAAGACAACAAAAAAGAAACCTCGCCTCGTCTCATAGCCATGGATTAATGGGTTGGCGTATTCAACCATATTGAATGTAATGAAGATTCCCCATTTTGGTCGCCACCAGGAATTTAACACTTGCATTAAAATCCTTATGTCGTGATATCATGGCAGATACCTATGGCTTGACAGAAGGATTACTGTGGATCTGGCGTTGATCCACCGGATCATAGGTTTAAGTTTGAAGGGTCCTGACCCAAAACAGTTTTATCCAGAGAAGGCATCAAACCGATCTTTGGCACAACGCATCAAAGAATCCTATGGAGAGGTAGAAAAGGGGAAGCAAGGTTACAAGGTAGCCTCCATACAGGATGGCGTAGGGCATATTTCTTTCCGACTCTTAGCTGGCAAGCTAGTGAGGAATAATCACCCCACATAGGTCACCAGGTTCGTGGTGGACCTCACAGGAAGGTATATGGAGGGCATGCAAATGAACTAGGCGAACTACCTCGTCAATGAGATACAAAAGGATTGTCGCAAAGCCCAGGACTTGGGATATGAATTTCATTACAGTTGGTTGATCATCCTGATCGCATTTTTGGCTTGGCAGATGCCTAAAGGAGCCACTTTCTCGGAGATTGAACCTACGGAGCCCTTGGCCACTCTGTTTTCCACACTGTGGTATACCAACGACATGAAGAAGCAGTGGCAGTCTAATGTCGTGTTTCATGGATATTATCGACAGTTGAAGGTTTCCATTGAATCATTCCTGCATATGACACTGCATACCCTACATCAGTATCGGCCCATAATGAAGTTTCGCATTGATCCCCACTTCATCTACATCATCGCATGAAGATATGAGCATCACGAAGAATTGCAGTCATACTAAAAGCTCATGGATGAAGATATGGAGTAGATTACAAAGGAATGGTAAGAGGAATTTCTTGTACCTGTTGCCGATGTAGAGTTATCTGACACTGACACCATAGGAAGCCTGATAGTTACACGATTTGAACATGTCGGACAATCCAGTGGGACAAAGAAGCAGAAAAAGCAGGATGAAGTCTGGGACATAGAGAGTGACGAAGACAAAAAAAATTCTGGAGATAATGGGTCTGGCTCACCAGGAGGAGGAGAAGACGAAGTAGAAGGACAAGGAGGAGGAGATGAAGGAGAAGAAGATCAAGGAGGAGGCGAAGCTACACCCCCTTAAGATCCCTCTACTGGGACAGTGACACCACAAAAGAGGAAAGTTTCTCTGAAGAAACCTTCACCAAGGAATAAAACATGTGCCAATGAGCCACAGTTGGAAGCCACTCTCACCGACAACGACATTAGTCTGGTCCATGGAGATATGGAGGATTCCTATGAAGACATGTTGCATAGATACAGAGAGAAATAGGAGGAGTTATACTGAAGGATTGAGAGAGAATTGAAGGAAGTGCAACAGGTTGTTCATTTGGTCCACGCAGTACCTACTGTGTTGTCTACACCTTCCTCATTACAGACTACAAAATTGGGGGATGAACCAGCCCATTTAAGAAGGCTTGCAGATGCAATAGAAGATCGGTTCCATAGATCTCAGGAAGAGAAGGCTACAGAAGCCTTGCAAAAGGAGAAAGACAAAGTCCTAGTAAAATTACGAGCAGCACAGGATAGTGTAGTTGTCCATGAAAGCGAGAAAGCAGAGCTTCAGGAAGAAAAATCCCAGATACAGAAGGACAAAGAGAAGCTGCTCGCAGAGAAAACCATGGTCAAAGAAGCAATTAGTAAAGCATGTCGCTCTGTGCCAGGCTTGGCACGGGAGGAGAAATAGCTAATTGAAGCTCAAGTAGTGAAGCTCCCAGAGACCCTCCAACAACCTCAAGCTAGGATAACGGAAATGGAGGCCCAAACAATGTCGAGCACCCCACAGGAGGTGCGTGACCAGAGGGAAGATTTTTCCAAAAATGCAGTAGCAAGCATAAAATCCCTCGCTACAACATGTAAACAGTTAAGTGACAGAAGCGCCCAAACATATGAATGCCTCACCAAGGATCCGGAGTTATGGAAGCTAGAATTGTAATTACAGGAGGTGCAATAACAAGCATTCTCATTATAGCCACAGATGAAGCATCTCACAGTAGTGGAAAGGATGAAGAGATCCCAAGAGCAGCACACACTACAACAACAGATCACTTCCCTCCAGGGTAAGGTGATGGAAGTAACACATAAGTTACAACCTGTGTGGGACGAATCTTGCAAGGTGTTTGAGGAGATCAATGGCCAGGGATCAAAATTAGATCAAGCAGTTGCAGTAGTAGAAAAATGCCTGGAAGGGTCTGTTATAGAGCAGACAGTCCAAGATATCGTTGAGAAGGAGGGTCAAGCGAGGCAACAAGTCGAGGAAGCTCAAGTTAAGTTCGAGGATTTCGAAGCAGCATTGTCCGGACCTAAGTGACTCAGGACGATGTAAGTTTTAAAACTGTGAAGTAAAGCAATGCATATATATTCTTAAGCAAAACAGAATTTAATCAATAGCTCATTCACATAGTACACTGATATTTATACCGGAAACCCTCAACCAAGAAAACCTTTCTTATATTCATTATGTCGAATTTCACCATTCACCATACAATATATACAATGTTTTTAGGTATTTCGTAGATACCAAAACCCTAATCCTTTAATCCGGGATTAATTTACAAAACCACTAAAAATAGCAAAAACCGCCCAAAAACAAATTTCAAGCCGTTGCCTCGAACGCTGCACGTAACCAGGGGGGGGCATACCTACCCCCCCTGGGACCCCCCTAGGAAAGCGCCTGGCACACACGGCACAGACAGAGCGCTAGTATGAGGGATCGTCAGATGCAGTTGTCATATCTGACATGCCCACACACACACATGCAAAGAATATAACACATACCCAACAGATGAGTCACAGGTGAGTGTTGGGGGCTTGTTGGCCTTCGACCAAGTTTTTTGGAAACTTTGGTCGGTTTTGGCCCACTTTTGGACTTCGACACGTTGGTTGAAGAAGGAGCGCCCAAGTAGATCTGAGATCGCGGATCTCACCGATTTTGAGGGTTATGTGGACCCATTAAAGGGTCCTATAGGGTTTTGTAATGGTTTTATGGGATGTCATCCCATGGGGTTTTCCCATGTTTAGGCCTTATTGTAAGGGTTTGTAAAATATAAATAAATAAGAATGTATTGTAGAAGTAGCTAAGTGCAAGCAGTTCGATTTTCTTTGTGCAAAGGAATGTATATGGTAGAGGCCTGGTGCTCGACTGTGATTCTGTAGAAGGTGCTAAGTGTTGTGATAAGGAGTTTGGCTATGTGCATTTGACCTGGTTTTGGAAGGAGGATCTAGTGCTTAGTGCACGAATCTCCAGTTTTGTGTGAAGTTCAACTCTGTGGCTTAGTGCACAAGAGTGAATGGATGTAATATTTTGGCGAATAATAAAGAGGCGAAGCAGGTTGTAGACATAGCCCCACCCTGGGGTGAACCACGTATATCTGGTGTCTCTTGGTTTTCTTTGTGCTGTGTTGTTTCTGTTATGAATCTTCTTAGTGCTTTGATTATGATGTGTAATAGATAGATCTTTTCTTGCTTAAGTACTTTACTTATGTTGAGGGTAACTAAAAGATATATTTGACTCATAGTATTAAGTACTAAGTGCTAAGTGTTCGGGTGTGTAATCACTTGTTGTTATTGTGCTAGATATGTCTTTGGTTATGCTCTGTGGTGTTAAAGAGACTAATAAACTAATGCATGTCACTTCCTAAACGTTAACAGAATATTCTGTGAAGTGCTCTTATCACAAATTCATGTCCCAGCCTAGTTACAGACACATGTGTCCTGTAACCCCCCTGCTTCTACCTCGGGTGAGACTTCGCCTGCTTCGCAGGTGTTTCCGAAAGGGTCGGTAGTCGGGGTTTTGTTGGTGCGTTGTTAAGCATTGAACCCTGGTTCTGCCCCTGTGCCAACAGGAATGTACAGGGTGAGATCCTATCAAAATGATTTAATAGCAACTGATGTTAATGCATGTAGATGGAAAACGTTAATACAAAACTAGAGATCTAGGAATGAAGGGTGATTGCATAAGGATAATCCTCTATCAATGATCCCTAATTCAATGTCTAATTAGAAGTAAGAAGGTAATAAGATTAATTTACCTACTTGTTTTTATAACTAATGATATTGTTAAAAGATGTTTGTTGTTGTTAGTCTTGAGGATAATGGATGGCAATGCCTTTAAATCATGTATGTATAAAGTGGTATTCTATAAATGTTGTTTCGGATCTACTTTCCCTAGTTATACAATTGATTGGAATAACTATAGAATGGAACAATATTATGGATAATTGATATAAATAGGATTATGTGATAGAGTTGGAAGGGCGATAACATATCATAATGATAGTTCTCTATAAAGTTACTAGGTGTTTGTATTCATGCATAAACTAAGTCATACTAAGAAAGGATGGATCTCCTTAAGGAAAACACTCTATGATGTATATCGATGCTTGTTGTTTCCATTGCATTTTTTCAAGGACTATTTACTTGATGGTTCATAGTTGTGCAACATGTATTGATTAATGAGCAAGTTGTAGGGTTTAATTGTAGATCAATATTGGGACCAAGCATCGGTTCCCTTAAATAATAAATAGTATAAATAAATGATGTGAATATTTTCATAGCTGGGTTCATAACAAGAATCCAAGTTATTTGGTAACTTGAGTAAGGACAAATGAGGTGCATCATCCTTAATCCACATGTCTTTAGCAAAGTATAAATTAATCTTTGTTTTCATTGTATCATTTGATGGGATCAATACTAAGTGAATATATTTTGTTGTTCTCTATAGTGACACATCTAATAACAATGCAATTAATAACACTTATTGAAGTGAGATTTTCCAATAGTAAATAACATGTCTATTGATGACTAAGGAATGATTCCTTAGCATCATTTGAGGAAATATATAGTATACTTAAGCATAGACTCTATATGGGGAATCTATTCTGATAATTATGCTAGTTATGTTGAATTGAAGAGGTGGAGTTGTTTCATACCTTATGCATATATCCTTAAATGTGAAATTAATAGTGTAATTGTACGTTATTTTTTTCATAGGTAAGCTTCCAACTATCTCACTAATTTAATGAAACCATATGTGGAATTTCATCATGTTGTGGTTGTAGATAACCATGGAGGGAACCTCATGAGGAGTGAGGGTATACAAAGAACTTACATATTATTATAACTTAATTTCAAATGTGCATGATGAATTCATATGGAAGATGGAATTAATGTGAGGAAGTATTATGTACTTTGTGTTTTTAACTATTGTTTATACTTTGAATTTGATCATCTATTCCATCTAATGCTATGGATACATCTATCAATGGCTTACTTTCAATCTTTCTCATTCTCGTTTATTAAGAGAGAGAAAATTCTCAAACTAATCAAATCAAGATTAGGAATGAACAATAGCAGAAAATATCAATTCATTCTTATCTTTCCCCTTTTCTTTCTTTCTTGTGAACTTTCTTTCTTGGTGGATATCTATTTACCTCTTGGAGTTAGTTTTGGTTATCATGTTTAGTTTCAAATTGACTTAATGTTGTGGTGCATTATATTTTCTTCATATGAATGTTGGGTTTGACCCTCCCAAGGGTGAGCATGTGTGTGTGATCATGTGGGTACATGTAAGAGATCTTTAATACCATATCATGATTGTAAATGTGCATTTTCCTATCATATGGGTGGATGGTTGAAATATTATCATCGAACCAAAATAGTCTCTACACATATTTTTTCCATTCCATGGATGATTCTCTCTTCATTTACTGCAATTATATGTAAAAATGTTTCTTTTTTAAAAACCATATCTCTTACCTTCTAAAGAAGTATAGTTGAGTAATTAGAAAATTCAAATAACCTAATGAAAGAGAAATTGGACCCTTCAAAGCAATCCACCATAGGTTTCAATGTGTAGATAATTAAGTATATAGTCTAGGCATGGGAGTACCCAACACCTTGAATATGAGATCTACTACTATATTGTCCACCAACATAATTCTTATCATGTTTGGTTGTCCATGAGCCCCCAAAATGAAAATGTATGGGATTATATGCATTCTCTTCTTTGGCCTCAAGGAAAGTTGAGCAAAACCAACTAATTAAAATCCACCTCTTTGAACACTACAAATGTGGAATTGAGGTTGTTAACTATCTATTTATCTCAATCCACAATTTGTCATTTTTCCATGGTTAGTTGCCTAGGAGATAAATGTTGTAATCTAGGACCTCTATTGAATAATTAACTCCATGCATTTTGGAAATGATGTCTAACATTCTCCGTTGAGCATACACAAAACCCCTTCTTTGATATTTGCTGAGATATTTTGCACCATTATTCGTATCACTCCGTTGATAAATTTGTAGTTTATCTAGTCCCATTTATGTTTAGAAATCCATATGGTTCCTTTTTTTGAGTACTCCTCATCAATATTTTGGATTTGGAAGACTTGTCCAATCATTTAAGAGCTTAGTTGAACCTTCATTGATCTAGTTTTGATGTGTCTATTCTCTCATGGATGATGTAGTTTCACAATCACATGTATTAGACCGACAATGATTTTTACACTTGGAATGGAACCTTCCATGTAGATTCCACATCTAAACCAAGCCTTTGAGTTCTTTACCTATTGAGGAGCCCATCCTTCTTTGAAAATATTTATCAATAATGACAATGAGTATGTGTTCCCAAAGATAAATTATGTATACAGTACGAAATTACCCCCAATTTTGCGTATATATTTCTATTGCTAGGTAATAAAGCTCACGATGGCTCGCTATAGTCATTTTTATTTAAACATTGGAACACTCTTGTCATCCAATGGTCAATTATTTTATTCAAACAAATTGGATGGACTCCACTAGTTACTTGGCACTCTAAGGTAACTCACCTAAGCTCTAAGCGAATGAATATAAATACAATTTCAAAAAATTACAAAGTGACTACCTTTGTACTCTTGACATTTGTCTGTATGCAACATATGTTGATTGTATGGCATGGCGGGTATTGGTACATTCAAGTCCTCATACTTTCCTAGCCTAGTGTTTTAATTCTTCTATTGAATATGTGCTCATTGGGATCCTATAGAAGCTACACTCTTTGATTTCTAGATGGGTGGGTTCTAAAATAGACCATCTTACTTGCTACTTGCAACTATATTCGATATCAAGGATGGATTTGGGAATTCTTTAAAAACAATGTTCAAGAGTCACCTCAAGTGCCTCCTATTCATAGGTCACATTGTTCTTTCCTTTTTATGTTAGGAGTTAGTTATCAAGAAGTCTTGGGGAATGGATTCATAAGTTTCCCAAATGATTTTTTCTCGATATCCTAGCCTTGTAATATAAAGAAGTTTAATAGTTGGCATTCTAGAAATTACTAATGTCCTTTCTCCTAAACTTTTAAACTTAGTTTGTTTTCGAACATTCCACTCCTAACACATTTTTAGATCCAACACACTAATTTCTTATAAGTTTTTCCAAGTTCTCAAATATAACACTTCACTTTTCAGAATTTCAATAGTTGAATGACCTAGCTTAAGTGGGTCTCACTAAGACAACTATTAGAATGGAACATGTTGAGTCAAAGTATGGCCCACTCCAATGGAGGGTCCACCTAGACTCTTCCTCAGCTTGGTGTTGATTGATGAGTGATGGGCCTATCTTACTTTACCTCATTGTAAGTTATTTTCCTTATCTTATTGAGTTAGTATCCCTAAGAATATTGGATACTAGGTTATAGAAGCCATCCAATGCGCCTTACATGGTAAACTCTAGGATTAGCTATTAGATAGTTGTCGATTATAAATATTGGGGAATAATACATGCAAGATAATCAATTTCACTAACCTAAGATGCTCCTAGACTTACCTATTAAGTAGGTTCTTATTAAAAAAAATTAGAGAATAATACATACAAGTTATTCAATGTCTACTAGTTGATATACTCAATCATCCATTTTTGGTTTGGTGCTTATACAAATGTTGAAAAGAACTTCCCAAGGTTTTTGATGTTGACCTTATTCATATGTTTGAGCATTAAAAACACCGCCTTATTGGGGATTTTACTTAGTCACCACCCTAAGAAACTTAGGTTATTCTTACTTCATTAAGTGTAATCCTATTGGAAACTTAACAAATGTGTTCTTCAAGTTCCAAATAAAGGCATTACCATCCATATTATGTACTCATGAAAATTTTCTATCAATAGATTCCATTGTAGCACTAAGGTCTCCCAACCTACAATATGCCCTTTACTTTCACCTTACTTGCCATGTGCTTTCTAGTCACATCACTTGGATTATTGTTGAATTTTCAAGGATCATACTTGAACCCCGATTTTTTTCACACTTGCAACTTTTAAATTCCATGCCCCTTAACTTAACTTAGAATATGAGGATATTTGAGAATTTAACCCCTATTAGAGTTTTGTAAGTTTTCTCATATGAAAGTGTCTATCTTTCCTCTAGGCTTGATGACTTGGATTGCTTATAGCTCTTATGCTTAAAGGTATCAATCAACTAGGGTAGCAGAATTCCTGTTTTTTCATATTATTGTAACGACCCCTCCGTTACGACTAGGAAAGCGAAGTAAAAAGGTAATTTTTTTTTCCTTTATTTTACATTAGGAAGTTAGCATCAATAATATAAATCATAGCAATGAAAATCAACTACATCATAAGTAAAAGTATTACCAGCTACTCATCATTGAAATAAATAATGATGCATTCAACACGTCAACAAGAGGATAGCGACACATGAACATAAATAGTGTCATCACTTAGCACCTCATAATCATCTTGAAACAATTTACAAACTACGATCAATCAAATAATGAATATAAAATGACTACCTACCCAACCTACCCTGCAAGGTTAGGACCTTTAGGACACATAAGCAACGCTCAAGCCCAGGATCCAATTGATTTTGACCATTTAAGGTCTCAAGGTTGGCGAATGTTCTGAGGAAAAAGGATGTGTCTGCTACCAACTAACAATCAAGTCCACATCAACTAGATAAATCATTCAATCATAATCATCTATTAATCATGGTGCAAGGGTAATCATCATATTTATCAATCATACATCAACATTTAAATATTCGTTGTGCGCGAGAGTAAACAAACTCTAGAACAATCACATGTCAACTTAATTGATGGCGCGAGAGAAAACTAGTTACTAAATCAGTCACATATTGACATAAATTCATGATGCAAGATTAATCAAGATTAAATTCAGGTGTTAGAGAATGTAAATACTTCATCAATCATACAATGACGAAGGTTGAGGCGCAAGTGAAATCAATTTAATTTTTATGGTGCAGAAGTGAACATCTAATTTATTTCAAGGTGCGCAACAAATTCTATTACAACATACATCACATCATTCAATGGCGCAAGAGTAATTTTCAATTATATTCATGGCGCAAGATTCCAATCACATAAAAGCTATCCTTTTTCACTTTAAATTTCATTTCGTGCAAGAAGTCTAATGTCTAACCAATCATTCTTTACATCATATTTTCGTTGTGGGAAATAAGTCTAATATTTTAAAACCATCATTCGTTACATTGAATTCCATTCACGCAAGCAGATCATTAACTAAACAAACATACATTACATTATATTTTCAATGCGTGCAAGGAATCTATTTGCTTAACTAGTCATCTATTCAGTTTAAATTCATGGTGCAAGTATCTAATAACTTAATCATTAAATATCCAATGCGCAATTGTCAACTAACAACTAAACATCTAAAAGTAATTTATCTAGCTAACATTAAAAAGGGGGTTCCATGCTAGCTAAAATTTGGTAAGAAAAAAAAAAGGGGGATCTACCTCTTCTTACTATACAATGGCACATGTACTACTTCCAATCCATTTTAAGGGAGGCTAAATTTATTTAAAACCATTCTTAAGTACCCAGTTACCAACTTAAAATCCAAATTACATTAAGAGAAAAATATGTCAAGGCCACACAATAAGAGCTCACACCTAGATTAGAATTCACATAAGAATCAAGGAGGGATTGAACCCTTTGCGAGAAGTTAAGAGATCTTGAGGCTAAGTTATGGGCATAAAGATTGACCTAGCCTCATCCACCTAGGACCCACAATGAGGAAATATTGTTCCCTTCAATCTGTACCCACTATATGAGATGGCTTAAAAGCTTTAGAAAAGAAAATGTTGGGAGAGTGGCAGGGAAGGTCAAGATTTTGCTGGAAGAAATCCAAGCAATGCGCTAGTCAAGTTTTAAAAGAAAGCTGGGTAATCTCGATCAAAACAATGCAGAGATAAATTTGGGGAAGGCACAACTATAGATAAGGAAACACAATCCTTTTTTAATGAAAGTCGTAGAGAAATAATAAGATAATAACTCGCTAAGAAAACACCCACTCAAAATGAATCAAATACCAAGAAGACAACGCAGAGACAAATCCATTTAGATTGAAATCGTAGGGTATAACAGTTATACAAAAACGTAGTGTTGGAATCATAGAGCACCATGCTATTTCTTATAAAAAGGGCAAGTCGGAGTGTTGAGTGTTAAGGGGGAAAACACAGAGAGGTAGATACATAATGTGCTGAGTAAGGAAGGGAAAAACGCAGGGTGAAAACCCAGTAAAATCCTAGGTGAGATCGGAAGAGCG
>CBVK0100097023.1:0-34722 GCA_900067695.1 Picea abies | reverse complement strand
CAACACCGTCCAGCAATTGTTTCGCCTTTTCCTTTCTGTTGCTGAAACACCATTACCAACAAATTTTCATTCTTTTTCCCGATGCTGAAACACCACTGTTCAGCATGTTTTATTCTTCCCACTCCCAAAACATTCCAGTCTGCCATTTCCTCACCATTCTTCATCGACGAAACAACACCGTCCAGCAATTGTTTCACCTTTTCCCTTCTATTGCTGAAACACCATTACGAGCAACTTTTCACTATTTTTCCCGATGCTAAAACACCACTATTCAACACTTTTTATTCTTCCCACTCCCAAAACACTCCAGTCCACCATTCTTCATTGATGAAACAACACTGTCCAACAATTGTTTCTCCTTTTCCCTTCTGTTGCTGAAACACCATTACCAACAACTTTTCACTATTTTTCCTGATGTTGAAACACCACTGTTCAACACTTTTTATTTTTCCCACTCCCAAAACCCTACAGTCCACCATTTCCTCACCATTCTTCATCAACGATGACTGAAACACCATTGTTCAGCAGTTCTTCAAAGTTTCTCATTACCAAAGCAACACTGTCCAATAATTGTTTCGTTCTTTTCTGTTGCTGAAACACTAGTCTTTCATCATCCTTTGTCAGCAAGCTTTTACACCCTCATATTATAGTTTGTCCTTCCAGTCAGCAAACCCTTGACACAATTCATTTATTAGATCAAAATTCTCCGCCACGACAGGACTACCACAGACAGGCATGATATTTTGTTTGTAGAACAAATCAAACGGTAAGGCGAGGTATGTAAATTTTATGTAATTCAGATAGGCTATAGTTAATGAGAAGATTCTAAGTCATTATGACCATTCAAGTGAAATCATTACTAGCCGCACTTGATGGGAGGGGAGGACACATCAAATCCGCGATACCATCATTTCACACACATTCACCACCGCCATCCATATTTCACCACCCTTTCATGCATTTGACCACCATTCTTGCATAACGTCGCTCGGAAAACTCACTCTGCGCAGAAGCTGATACTCAAAGTCTTGATGATGTATCTTACTGAGATGGTAGCCATGGGAGGATCTGTCATACAGAACGAGCCCACCACCACAGTGTTTTTAGAACATTATTCAGCAGCTTATCAAATCTTTCAGCAGGCAGGATGACTCAACTACTTTCAGAGACTCTAGTGGTATAATGAACAACAGGTCCTTCAATTTGCCCTAAACCCTCAAGAGGACCATTCTGTCGTCGAAGGAGTTCGACTTTTAGTAACAAAAGAAGATATAGCAGAGGTATTAGGCCTCCCTATCAACGACACTCACATGTTTAGCCGAAAACATATCATTCGGAATGTTCAACAGAACTTCTTCTTGCCGGAAGAACGAATTGAACTTAAAGGTAGGGGTGTTCAAATCAGCTCATTGCCACCCCCATGGCCGGAAGTTGCAAGATTCATCAAACATTACCTAACCTTTGAAGGCCGATATCAGGTAGTTTATCAGCATGACTTTTTTCTGCTATCTCATCTAAGGCATAATAGACGAGTCAATATTCCTTATTATTTGCTGGGCTGTTTGAAAAATATGGCACATTACTGCAGAAAGGCTAAAGATCCCACCCTTTCACTCACCCACCACCGTCTTGTCCAATTTCTCATACAAAGGGGTTTTTCTCAACAAAACCGTCCACTAAATAACCCACCCATAAACCCCCAAGCAGCTGCCGAAATTCCTGAAAATCCCCAGGAGCAGCAACTGCAAAACCCCCTAGACTCCCCCGAAGTACCCAATAGCCCGCCCACAGAACCAACCAGTCCAATCAATTCCCCTACCATACCAAATCTACTGCATACCTTACCAGAATCATCTACCCCCGCCCTTCATATTTTTAGTGACGACACTGAACCAGATAATTCCTCCTGCCCCATCATTGAGGAAAGACCTTCACGAAAATGAAAACAAACTCCCCTCTTTCCACCCTTCTTATGGAAAAAGTGAACAAGAGCCTCAACAAGGCCACCCTTTATCACCACTACCCTAGATCCCCCACCTATTCGACTGATACCTCGTACACCCCCAACCTCCCAAATTCTGGGATCTTTGCCTATTCCAACCATGGGCACTGAAACACAAGAACCAGATGCCCAGGATGCTGCGACATCATCTGTCTCAAATAAAGTAGCTGAAACAAAAGAACAAGCTACCCACTCAGTGGCTGAAACACAAGAACCAGCCATAGCTGACACACAATAAACAACTACGGCTGAAACACAAGAACCAGCCACTGATATTGAGTTACAGGAACCAGAAGCCCAGACATCATCTGTTTCAAATAAAGTAGTTGAAACACAAGAACCAGCTACCCATCCAATGGCTGAAACACAAGAACCAACCACTGATATTGAAATTGAATTACAGGAATCAGAGGCCCGGAATGCTGCAACACTACCCTCCTCAAGCAAAGTAGCTGAAAAACCAGCTACCCATTCAGTGGCTGAAACACAAGAACTAGTCACTGACATTGAAATTGATATACAAGAATTAGAGGTTCAGGGTGCTGCAACTTTACTTTTCCTACACCAAGAAGTTGAAACACAAGTAGCAGCTACCATTCTTTCAGCTACTTCCTAGCAACCAGAAGCAACAATGGCATCTGTCTTGCAGGAAAATGAGTTTTTAAAGTCAGAACTGGAAGCATATAAGCAGGAATTAGCCAGGGCAAAGGAAGCATATGAAAAGGAACTAAATTTGTACACCTTAGGCCATATAGCAACCTTGTCAGAGGAAACTACAGAAATCCTGTGTAAAGAATATATGTGTTGCCAATGTGGGGATATTTACTATCAAGCAGGCTATAAGGTAATTCAAGTCCCAGTGCCAGGAGCAGCCCCTACTCCTTCACCTTTTGCAGTCAAGGAAGAACCTGCTACAACACAAGAACCAACAGGTCCTCCCAAGCTCAAGACTGAACCTGCTGCAACACAAGAACTAGCAGGCTCTCCCAAGCTTAAGACTGAGCCCTGCATTGCAACAAAAGAAGTCCCTACCTTTGTCAACAAGGTTGTACAGACAATGCCTATGGAGGAATTTACACGTCCCAACCAGATCAATCTCTCCACTTTTAGGGAACAATCTACTCAAACATTACCTCATCCCACTACTTCCAATGCTGAAACACAAACTCAGCTATGGGATGAGCAGGTAGCAATACAAAAATGAAAGAAAGAGTATGCTGAAACACAAGCCAAAAACCTGCAAGTGCATAGAAAAATCTGGATAAATCATACTTACTCAAATTGGGAAGCATTAGAACAGACACGCCAGGAATCTCATGACCTTAAGAAGCAGAACAAAGAATTGAAATGCAGATTGGCCCTGGTATTTGATTTGGTACAGAAGCTACTGGCCACAAGAAAGCCATCTTGCAACTATTCCTTATTCCTTATGGAGCGACTCACATGGTTTTAGATCAAATCCATTATAAAAGGTAAACCCCATGCAGTACTACACCCAGTAGATTTTGTCAAAACTTTTGTAGCAGCCTCTACTAGGGATCAACACCTCATCTGTGAAGCATACTTTCATAATGAGGCCATTCCCAAGAACAGGCTGCTAAACATAAATCCCCTTGTTGGAGACATCCAAATTTAAGCATTCACTTCCTTTCTCTATAATCAGATTTTGTGGCAAGATGACTTTTTGACTGTTAAGCACAATGAAGACAATTGCCTCCTCTGGATTAGACCAGAACCACAGAAGGCAGCTACCTTTATCACGGAATATTATGAGTTCTTAAAACAACCAGGAGTGACTGAACATGTTCAGCAGCTACAATCAGAAGTGCTCCAAGATTGTCAGCACATCATCAGATCCATAGAGATTCCTGCCCTCCAGGCAAATAACCTGTTTTGGCAGCAATCCACGGAGAAGAGACAAGAACACAATCCTTTTGGTCTTGCCAACCTAGAGGTAGCAATTTCCAGGATACTTAACTACATCCAGTGTGTTCGGCATTGTGTTGAAAAGTGGATAGGGTACCGGTTTTATTTTCCTATCCTCTGGTTGCCAATAGAAAGGTATCAAATCAATTATAAGCTGCCTAAAAAGGTGGAAACAGCACCATGGAAAATATTACAGCAAGTCCAAGGGTTCAGAACGCCAACGGACAGTACCTCCCATAGTTACTGCTTGAGTAACTTACATGCTCAGAGTCGGTATCCAGACTCTGATTCAGAGTGAGTTTCCTGAGGACACGCAACACCTTGAGTTGGGGAGGATGTTAGGACCACATAATGTACCTTTTTGCCTATACTTTTTGCCACTATTATACTCTTGATCACCCATATTTAAACTCATACTATCACTTTATCTGATCATTCCAAAGGTATACAACGTCCCTTCTCATAACTATACGTTTAATCTATTTTGCATAATATTTTACATCACTCGCGTACTTAACCATTGATTAGAAATGTATAAGTGTTCAAACTGCAGATTAGCATTTGAAGCCTGTTGCTGAAACACAGAGCTGTTACACAGTCTAAGGTCGCAGATGCTGAAACACAGAGCTGTTACACAGTCCAAGGTCACAGATGCTGAAACACAGATTTGTTACATAGTCTAGAGCTGCAGATGCTGAAACAAAGAGGAAACCGTCAGGACTGACGATGTTGAAACACAGAGGAAACCGCCAGGACCGACGATGTTGAAACACAAAGGAAGCCGTTACAGTCAGCGGTCAACAAGCACTATGTGTCACCCTACACAGGAATGCCGATACAATCGAGAGTGCAATTCTCGTGGCTGGAACAGCCCACAATTCATGGTGCTGAAACGACATCAGCAACAACAAGAAGAAGTTGTTACTCCAGCCATAACAGCAATACCTCATTCAACACCTGTAATAGCATTCTGTTGCGCGAGACTAGGACATCCTATTCTGGTTTAGAAAGTTGATCCAACTAAAGATAGGACGCAGATACACATTGTAATTTTGATCAATTGTATCGAAGGGGTTCCCTCTTTAAATAAGGGGAAATCATCATTCGAAAGGAGGGAAGTTTTATGTATTAAGAAAGCTTCAGAGAGAGGGGCATATTTCATTTCCAGATTGTAATATGATATTCTGATAGATGAATAAAAGACTGTTTTGAGTATCCTTCTCTATCTTTCTCGTTTCAGGGGAATCTTGTGAGAAGGGAGGGCCCACCTTCTTCACAAGATTCACCCGTTAGTTTTAGAGTGTGTTAGTGTAATTTCTGTCTATGCCTTGATTAACTTTCATCTGCTGAAACACTACTTTTAATGAACTCTGCTTTGCTGAAACACTACTCAACTCTGTCTTGTTAAGAACTTTAGTTTATTGAATGTTACATTATTTTCACGAAGTTCATAATTCTTTTTATTAGCAATCTTGTGTGATGATTTTATGAGGCTAGCCAGAGACTGGGTTAAGGGTTCTTGCTTAGAAAGGAAGGGATCAGAATGTTCTGTTCTCTGTAGATTTCAATTACTTCTGCAAGTGTGCTAGCCAGAGACTGGGTTAAGGGTTCCTTCTCAGAAAGAAAGGGATCAGAATATCCTGTTCTCTGTAGATTTCAATTACTTCTGCAAGTGTGCTAGCCAGAGACTGGGTTAATGGTTCCTGCTCAGAAAGGAAGGGATCAGAATATCCTTTTCTATGTAGATTTCAATTACTTCTACAATTGTGCTAGCCAGAGACTGGGTTAAGGGTCCCTTCTCTGAAAGGAAGGGATTAGAATATCTTGTTCTCTGTAGATTTCAATTAATTCTGCAAGTGTGCTAATTAGAAATAGGGCTAAGGGTTCCTGCTTAGAAAGGAAGGAATTAGATGGCCTTGTTCTCTGCTAGATAGAGTTAGCCTTCTCTGCATTACTGTTTTCATGAAAGAGTGTTAATCAGACATAAGGTGCTGAAGTCTCTGCTTGAGAGTAAGGGTCCTGTTCTCTGGTTACAGAATAGTTGTTCTTTCCTGTTGCAAGTGTTATTTTAATGTAATCTAGGATTCTTTAGATTAATCTTTAAGATCTACAATAGGTGTTTCTTTCCTGTAATTTAAATCAGAACTTCAGTTTATTCAAGGCAAGTGTGATTAACATAGTTTCCTTTACTACAACTCTAAGTTTCTTTTGGAATTGAGCATATATAGTGCGTGGTTATCTTTGAAGTAAACAGATTTCCCTGGGTTGACAATTTATGTATCACTTGATTGTTTGAATTAATTAAGCAATTATAGTGACCAACACAGTTATAGTTGTAACACAAGAACCAGCTACTAATACTATTATTGAGACACAAGAATCAGAGGCCCAGGGTGCTGCAACATTACTTTCTTTACATCAAGAAGTTGGAACACAAGAATCAGCTGCCAATCCTGTAACTGCTCCAAAAGAACCAGCTAGTGCGATTGTGACTGCTACACAAGAACTAGTCACCCCTCAACCAGAACCAACAATGGCCTCTATCCTACAAGAAAATGAGTTCCTAAGGTATGAACTGGAAGCCTACAAGCAAGAGCTAGCCATGGAAAAGGAAGCCTATGAGAAGAAACTTAAATTGTACACCCTAGCTTGCATAGAAACCATATCAGAGGGAACAACAGCAGAGAATCCGTGTAGAGAATATATGTGCAGTCAATGTGGGGACATATACTATCAATCAATATACAAAGTAATTCAAATTCCAATGCCAGGAGCTTCCCCTACACCTATGACTTTTGCAGTCAAAGAAGAACGCCCTGCTGTTACACAAGAACCAGCAAGACCCTCCAAAATTAAAATTGAACCCTGGCCTACAACAATTGTCAAATCTGAAGCCCCTATTTTTGTTAATAAAGTTGTACAAACATTGCCTATTGATGAATCTTCCCCTCCTAGCTAGATCAATACCCACACCTTTGTGGAACAAGCCACTCAGACCCTACCTCAGCCTACTACTTGCAACATTGAAACACAAACTCAACCATGGGATGAACAGGCAATAATAAACAAATGGAAAAAAGAGTCTGTTGTTACACAGGCCAAAAGCCTGCAAGAACACAGAAAAATATGGATAAACCATATCTATTCAAACTGGGAAGCTTTGGAGAAAACATGCCAGGAATCTCATGCCTATAAGAAATAGAATAAAGAGCTAAAAGGAAGATTGCTCCTGATATTTGACTTGGCACAAAAGCTATTGGCTGCAAGGAAACCATCCTGCAATTACTCTCTGTTCCTCATGGAATGACTTACATGGTTTCAGATCAAATCAATCAAAGAAGGCAGACCTCATGCAGTGTTAAATTCAACAGATTTTGTTAAACCTTTGCAGAAGCCTCTGCTATGGATCAACACCTCCTCTGTGAGGTATATTTTCATAATGAGTCCATCCCTAAGAACCGACAGCTTAACCTTAACCCTCTTGTCAGTGACATCTAGATTAGGACACTCACCTCCTTCCTTAAAAATCAGATTATATGGTAGGATGACTTCCTAACTGCCAAGCACAATGAGGATAACCGCCTTCTCTAGATACAGTCAGAACCATAAAATGCTACCACCTTTGTTACAGAGTATTATCAGTTTTTGAAGAAACCAGGGATGACTCAACACATTCAGCAACTACAGACAATAGTTCTTCAAGATTGTCAATAGTTCATTAAATCCACAGAGATTGCTGCCCTACAAGCAAATAACATGTTTTGTCAACAATCTACTGAGAAAAGACAGGAACACAATCCCTTCAGCCCCACTAATCTTGAGATAACAATCTCCAGGGTACCTAGCTACATCAAGTGTGTTCAGCAATGTGCTGAAAGCTAGATAGGTTATCAGTTTCATTTTCCTATCCTGTGGATGCCAACAAAGAAATATCAAGTTCATTATAAGTTGCCCAAGAAGGCAAAAACAACAGCTTGGCAAAGGCTACAACACGTTCAAGGATTCAAAGCTCCAATATACAACACCTTCCACAGCTACTGCTTAAGTAACTTGCACGCTCAGAATCGGTATCCAGATTCTGAATCAGATTGAAGTTTCCTGAGGACATGCAACATTTTAAGTTGGGGGGGATGTTAGGACCCTACAATGTACCTTTTTTCTCACACCTTTTTCTACCATTACACCCTTTTTCCACTCACATTTAAACTTATATTATCACCTTACCCTATCTCTCCAAAGGTATACAATGTCTCTTCTCTTTACTATATGTTTAATCTGTTTTGCATATAATTTTACATTACTCTTGTACTTAACCATTGATCATAAATATATAAGTGCTGAAATAGTTTGAACTACAGATTAGCATTGAGGCCTGTTGTTGAAACAGTTAAAGCACACAAACCCTATGGATGAAACAGTCTGTGGTCTACAATGCTGAAACAATAAATCACACAGAAGAAGCTGTTACACTCTCCGTGGTCTACAATGTTGAAAAAACAACCCACACAAAAGATGTTACACTCTATGTGGTCTACATGCCAAAACAACAACAGAAAGTTGTTACACTGACCACAACAGCCGCACCTTGATCCAGAATTAACCACCGTTGTTACGTGAGACCACGCAAATCCCGTTGTTGAAACAACCCATGATTTGCGATGCTGAAACAGCATACAACAATAAGGAAGATAAATATAGAAGTTGTTACTCCAGCTGCAACAACAACACCTCACTCAACACCTTTTCAACTATTGTAATAGCATTCTGTTACGGGAGACCAGGATATCCTATTTCAGTAAAGATTTGATCTAACTAAGAGTAGGATTCAGATGCGCACATGTAATTTCATGATCAAAATTGTATCAAGGGGATTCTCCTCTTTAAATAAAAGGAAATCACCATTAGAGATGACCTTCTTCTTAGATAAGAAAGGATTCATAGAGAAGGACGTGTTTTACTTCAGACATTGTAATATGATATAGTTGATAGATGAATAAAAGTTTGTGCTGAGCATTTCTTTTTAGTTCCTCTCATTTCAGGGGAATCTTGTGAGAAGGAAGGGCCCACATTCTTCACAAGATTCACCCATTAGCTTTGTAGTGTGTTAGTGTTATTTATGTTTACGCCTTGATTAAATTATGTTATGTTGAAACACTACTTTACTGAATTCTGTTTTGCTGAAACACTACTTTGCTGAACTCTGTCTCGCCGAAACTCTATTTTACTGGTTGTTACATTGTTTTCATATAATTGATGTTTGGGTAACTGATAATCATTTTAGTTAGCAATCCTGTTTGGTGAATTTATGAAAGTGTGATAATCAGGGACAGGTGCTGAAGATTCCTGCTTGTGGAATAGGATCATGTTCTCTTTTAGGAGATAGTTAGTCTTCATTGTGTGTCAATCATTTTAGTTAGTAATGAGTTCATGAAAGTGTGATGATCGGAAACAGGTGCTGAAGATTCCTACTTGGGGAATAGGGTCTTGTTCCCTGTTAAGAGTTAGTTAGTCTTCAATGTGTGTCAATCATTTTAGTTAGCAATGAGTTCATGAAAGTGTGATAATCAGAAACAGGTACTGAAGATTCTTGCTTGGGGAATAGGGTCCTGTTCTCTGTTACAAGATAGTTGGTCTTTCCTTTTGCAGTGGTTTGAAGGATTTCTTTCCTAGGTTGTTATTCCTTAATCTAATCCAGGATTCTTTGGACAATTATCTCTTTAAACATTGAACTCTGCAATAGGTAGATTGCTTTCCTGTAATTCAAGTTAGAACTTTAGTTCATTCAAGGCAAGGTGTGATTAATATATTTTTTACTACAACTCTAGGTTGCTTTTGAGATTGACCATATATAGTGTGTGATTACCTTTGAAATAAACAGACTTCCCTGGGTTGACAATTTATGTAGCACTTGATTGTTTAGTTAAATAAGCAATTATAGTGACCAACAATGAGCAGCCTAGGCAAGAGGCATTCAAATCATTTGCAGGTTTTCCATTGTAGGGGATTGCGCAGAGGAGGAAGGTTGCCTGGAGGTAGAGAATTACCACATGTATTTGCTTATTTTTGTATGACAATGTGAGATGATTGTAGATTGTACTGGGAGCTCTCGGATTAGAATTTCGTATGAGATTGTTTCATGATCCATGATATATACATAATATAGGATAGTTGGGTTTTTAGCTTTATGCTTTCCCGATAAAAAAATTTGTGTTATGTGTGATTAATATTTCTTCTTGATATTGCAATTGGCGATCATGTTTTAAATTCCACAAGAATATTTGTAGATGTGATTCTGTATTTAATAGTGGCATATAATTGTTAGATCAGGAGATTCCAGGAAATACATAATTTGTATTAAAATTTCTACAAATATGATAATTCAAAGTCTACATATAGAGGAAATACTTGTCAATGATTGGTATCCTACTATATGTGACAACATCCAGACCAGATATAAGGCAGGTAGTTGGATAGGTGGCATGATTTCAAGAAGCACCAAACGAATCACATGTATTAGTAGTGAAGAGTATTTTTAGATATCTCAAAGGAACAAAAGAGTTTGGATTATGGTATCCAAAAGGAAAGGATCAATCACTTATTGCCTACATAGATGCAGATTGGGCAGGTTGCATTGATGAACGACGAAGTACCAATGGAGAAGCGTTCTAGTTGGGTGAGTGTCTAGTATCATTGCTAAGAAAGAAACAATCATTAGTGTCTTTATCTACAACCGAGGTAGAGTATATTGCAATAGAAACATGTTGTACACAGGTTCTATAGATGAAACAAACTCTTATAGATATACAAGTTGAGTTTTATGAGCCCATTCCAATATATTGCGATAATACAAGTGCCATCAGTATCTTAAAGGACCTGGTGATGCACTCCAAGATGAAGCACATTCTAATCAAGTATCACTTTCTACGGGAATAGGTTGTAGAAAAGAACATCATAGTTGAATATGTGGGCACAAAAGAACAAGTGGCAGACATCTTTACAAAACCTCTTCCATGAGAATCCTTTGAGTATATTCACCAAAGACTCGAAGTTATTTCTACTCCAAAATGAATGTTGTTGAATGTTTATCTTATATGTCTTAGATGTACACAAGGAAGCACCATAAAGAGGATAGTTCAGGTTGGGAGATCAGACGATTCAGTTAGGGGGAGCAACCCCGAATGGAAAGATACATTTTCCATTGATGACAAAGGGGCTAAGATTTATCAGATGCAGAGGACAAAGGCATGGTTCCAGGGGGAGCATTGGTCACAGAGATGTGGACATGGTTCCATAGGGAGCATGAGTGATATGATTTCAGTACTGCATCAGATTGTTCATTAATTGGGTTGCTTGTCATTGATGTCAACCCTTGAAGAAAGTTTGGTAGCGAATTCCGGTAGCACAAAGGTTTGGGTAATGGACCCAAGTTTGTTTGATGTATAATCGTATGATTTTTGATATATTTGCAGGTAAGACTATTCTATATAGATATTACATGTCATTCCATTTTTTATGGTATGTGGAACGTCACATAACTCCTCACGATTTGAGAGTTATGGCCTTACGAAGTTGAAGGACCCTAATATGATTGGCTTGAAACCCCAAAAGGTCAAAGAAGTCAAAGTTCTTAAAAAGAAGAAATTATTTAAATAATAAAGTGAAGTGACAAAGTCAAAGAGGATTATTTAAATAATAAAGTAAAGTGACAAAGTCAAACAGGATTATTTAAATAATAAATTCAAGTGACAAAATCAAAGAGGTAATAAAGTGAAGTGACAAAGTCAAGGAGGATTATTTAAATAATAAAGTAAATAGAGAACTTTCTAATTATGGAAAGTGGTTATAAAAAGGTTAACCCTAAAATGAGGAAAATGGGTTAAGTGGTCAAGTGGCTATTGGATACATGGAAAAGTGGAAAATTGGGAAAAGTTGGACATAGGTGACTATGTGGACAAAGTGGCTATGTGGACAAAGTGGCCTAGAAGATGCTTCTAAGGAAGCTACTTGGAGAGTATAAATAAGAGGCAAGGCTCTCTCATTTTAATCACACTTGAGAATATTGAATATCTACAGGTGACTGAGGTAACCAAAGGATATCTAAGCCGAATTTCATAGGGAAGGTGAAGTAAAGAAGGTCAAAATTCAAGGGAGGATAAATTCTTTTGATGATGCTTTCTAAGGTATGTTATTTATAGGTCATCACACCATTTTCGCAATAACTTTATTTCTAGAATGATCCAGACCGTGAAATTGGGAGGACATTGAGGAAACATATCCAGTTAGTTATGGCATATATTTTAGCTTGTGTGTCGTTGTATTTTTGGAGTTACATTCCGTGTAAAATAGGGTTTGTGGCTAGTCCTAAAACTAGTTTAAAACAAGATTTTGTGGTAAAAATGTCATAAATTCTTCATAACATATCAAAATTTAGTAAGACCAATGTTTTTTGTTAGAGTATAGTCTGTAGTATTCCGTGTAAAATTTTCAGATCCATACAACAAATATTCCATGCGGAGCACGCTCTACAAGTTTACTCTCTAGAATAAGCTAGAATTCAACAAGGTATGTCATTTTTTCTATAACTCCTTTTATGAGAGGTTCCAACTAGTGACACCTAGATGAATTACATAAAACACACTAAATGACGTTGTGTACTATTTTCATATCTTTATTCATTATAGGTACATAGTTATGATTATTTCAAGTTAGGGTTGTTGATTAATCCAAAACTAGTCATGTCAGACTAAAGTAAAGTTTGATGAAAATGCTAGTCTCTTGTTGTTAAAGTTCAGGAAGGTTTGCAGGTTGAGGTACAGGTTGTTGCATGGTTTATGCACTTTTTTATGGTACAAGTTGATTACAGGTTGTTTGGTACATGTTGGTGCATGGTTGATGCACTTGTTTATGGTACAGGTTGATTACAGGTTGAGGTATAGGTTATTGGTATAGGTTGTTTGGTGCAGGTTTATTGGTACAGGTTTACAATAGTATATCTCACAGTTATAGTGTGACAGTGGTTTCACCATTCTAATTATATGCCAAGGTGGTTGGACGAGGCAAGGACATGTGGTTGTAGCCACCTTTTGTTTGTAGCTAGAGAACATAGGGGGTTGTAGCCAAATAATTAGGGAGTTGGAGATTCCCTTAGGTTGTAGCCTGAGAAACTAGGGGGTTGGAGCCTGCATCTAGTTGTAGCTGGAAAACAAGAAAGTTGGTTCTTCCAATGAATGTAATTCTTCAATACATATAAGAACAAAAATTCAGTGGTTTTCTCCCTCTTTGGGTTTCCACGTAAAAACACGGGTGTACTGTGTATGTGTATGATTGTTCATTTTTTCATTATTTATTTACTTTGAAAATATTGGATGATAATTCTACATTGATATAACACTTGCATTATATGGTTAAAAAGGATTAGATTTCTCTATTACTGATTCACCCCCCCTCTCAGTAATCCAACAATTGGTATCAGAGCAGGCTCCTTCATAAATCATTTTAACCACTGAAAGGTAGATCATGGAGAGAAACAACATGTATAAAAATGGAATACCACAGTTTGATGGACATAAGTATTTCTTTTGGAGCATAAGGATGAAGACATATATATAGGCACAGGGATTTGAAATTTGACAATCAATTATAGAAGGAGACACAAAACCAACAGTTCCGCCAGAAAATGACAAAGCTATGAAACTCGGTTAGAATATTTCCAAATCCATAAATGGACTTCTGAATGGTCTTGGATAAAGGATATTCACCAAAGTTGCACATTATAAATCTGCTAAATATATTTGGGACAAACTTCGAAATATTTATGAAGCATATTCAAAAGTCAAAGCAGCAAAGCTTCAAACTTATAGAGGTGAGTTTGAACAACTAAATATGAAGGAAGATGAGAACATTGAAACTTAATTTTTATGAGTCTATGAAACAATAAATGAAATCTTGGGATTGGGAGAAGAAATCAAATAATCTGTAATTGTTCAAAATGTACTAAGATCTCTTCCTATGAGATTTGACCCTAAGATATCAACACTAGAAGAAAGAGAATATCTAAACTCAATAAGCATGGATGAACTACATGGAATCATCACAGCATATAAAATGAGAACTAAACAGGAAAATACAGGTATAAAAGAAACATCCTTCAAAGAATCCAAAAGGTCAAAGAAAAAGGGAAAGAAAAAATAAAAAGAACATAGAAGCATCAGTGACATCTCGGAAGATGATGAAGAAGTGACCAAGTTTGTCAAAAGATTGAATAAGAGAACCAATGACATATATAAAGGTAAGATTCCTTTGATTCGTTTTAATTGTGATGGTATTGATCATTTTGATAACAAATGTCCTCATAAGAAAAAGAGCAATGGTGAAGGTTACTCACATAGCAAACAAACATATAAAGGAAAAAGAACCACAAAGAAAGTTTTCAAGAAAAGCTTATGCACCAAAGAAGACATATCATCATCAGATGAAGATGAAGTCAGTGAAAGTGAGACATAAAGAGTTATATTCATGGTGGTAGAAGACTTTGATAAAGAAGACTCCAAAGAAGAATATGAAGCAGTTGAAGAAGAATATGAAGAGGCAGAAGTTGTGTGCCATAGAATTTATCAGAAGAGAAAAGAAGAAAAACAGGAAACTACAAATGGAACTAGACAAGAAAGAAGACACTCAGGAACTAGAACAAATGATCATAAATTTGAAGGTTAAGTTGAAGAAGATGAAAGAATTGAAGAAGCACTCAAAGAACATCTAGAAGGAAGAGACAGGATCATTGGAAATTTGAAAGCATAAATTGTCACATTAAGAAAGGACCTTCAAAAGAAAAATATGTAGAACAACTCAAAATTTTTGAATGACATTATCAGCAATCAAAAACCTCATCATGACAAGTATGAACTTGGATACAATCAGAAATAAAATGGATCAATATCCAAAATAACATAACAAGAAACATATCCAAAAAGATATGCAGAAACAATCAAAGGGGATAGGAAGGTATACAAAGAAAATTACAGGGACACTCCTCCACCGAGAAGATTCAGATTTCAAAATCAACGACTGATAGAAACAGATAGGCCTCAAGAAGAAGAATGATTCATAAGAGTACCTCCTTTCAGAAGATATTCAACTCCTAGGTATCAAACTATCTTTTTTGGTTTATGTTATGCATGTAATAATTTTCGACACAAATCTGTGAATTGCAGAGCTAACAAAAGGAACATAAACAACTTTGAAATTCATACACAAAAGGGTTATCCAATAAGGCCTAGTAAAACACAGAAAAGAAGTTACAACATGTTTGAATCTTTGAGCACTAAAGTGGAATTCTACAAATGTAACAACTTTGGAAACATGGCCAAAGATTGAAGAATGCTAATCCCTCCTAGAGAACCACAACAAAAAAACAACAGTCACATAAAAGAATCTCAGAGAAGGACATAGATAAGAAACCATAATCAATATAGCAATGAAGAATGTACACTCTCTCTACAAGCTAAGTACAAGAAACGTGGTTGGTATGTTGACAGTGGTTGTTCAAAACTCATAACAATTTATAGAGATAGGTTTCTTACATTAAGAAAGGAAAGAGATGGATCAGTCTCCTTCAGAAATGATTATTTAACTAAAATCATTGGAAAAAACATAGTCAAATTTGGGAACAAGAATACCAAGGAAGAAAATGTTCTACTAATAGAATATATGAAACATAATATTCTAAGTGTGAGTCAAATGTGTGACCAAGGTCATAAAGCTACTTTCGATTTACAAAAGTGTGATATAAGAAAAGAAGGTTTGGGAAAATTGATTGCTACAACTGCGAGAACTTCAAGCAACATATATGTATTAAGTGAAATTGGAAATGAAAAGTGTTTCCTAGGAAAGGAATGTGAAAGTTGGCTATGGCACAGAATAATGGGTCACATACATTTTGATAACATTGTCAAAGTCAACAAAAGGGAAGCAGTTAGAGAACTGCCCCAGATCACGAAACCAACCAACACTTTATGCAAGTATTGTCAACAAGGAAAGAAAACAAAGACCAAGTTTAAATCAAAAGAATATTCAACAACAAGACCACTAGAAATTGTGCATACTGATCTAGTTGGACCAACTACAACAAAGGGTTTAAAAGGTGAGAAATACTTTATGTTATTAGTTGATGATTATACAAGAATGACTGCATTTTGCTTTCTCAAGAATAATTCAGAATCTTTTGAAAACTTCAAGGTCTACAAATAAATGGTTCAAAATTAAATGGATTCAAAAATAAAATGCTTGAGATCTGATAATGGAGAAGAGTTCACTTCAAAGGAATTTATGGACTACTTCAACATGCATGGAATAAAAAGACAATTCTTTGTTGTTAGGACAACTCAACAAAATGGAGTTGTTGAAAGAAAGAACAGGACAATACAGGAAAGGGCTCGAACAATGCTAATGGATTCCAAATTAATAGATATCTTTTGGACATGGGAAGTGCATATAACATCTCACATTCAAAACAGAGTATTGCTAAAAAACAACACTGACAAAACTCCCTACGAACTATGGAAAGGAATACCAATAAATGTGAAGTACTTCAAAGCTTTTAGAAGCAAATGCTACATCAAAAGAGAATATGGCAAAATGGGAAAGTTTGACTCTCATGTGGACAAAGGAGTATTTGTTGGTTACTCAAGTAAAAGGAAATCATACAAATGTTACAACTTGAGATTGAACAAAGTTGTGGAAAGCATCAACATAACAATTGATGAAACAAGTAGACAAAAATTAAAGGAAGAATAAAATGAATCAATAGAACAACTTTACAAAGAAGAAGAAAAAGATGAAGAAGGAGAAGATGAAGAGGATCCAACAGAAGCATAAGAGAAAATTCAACAAGTGCCTCCAAAGACACCTAGTAAAAGAGTACAAAAGAATCATCCTTCAGATCATATTATTGGAAACAAAGATGTAGGATTTGAGACTAGAAGAATAATTCGTTCGCCAGAATAGACACAACTAGCACTTTCATCTACGATTAAACCAAACTGTTTTGAAGAGGCCAGTAAGGATGAATTTTGGAATAAGGCCATGGATGAATAATTGTATAAAATAGAGAAAAATGACACTTGGGAATTGGTTCCAAGACAAAAGGATAACAATGTGTTCCACGCAAAGTGGGTATACAAGAATAAATTGAATGAAGATGGATAGGTTTAAAGGAACAAAGCTAGATTGGTATGTAAAGGATATGCACAGGTTGAAGGAATCAAATTTGAAGAGACATTTTCCTCAGTTGCCATAATGGAAGCAATCCAATTCCTTTTAGCTTATGCATGATCCAAAAATATTAAAGTGTATCAGATGGACATAAAATCAACTTTTTTGAATGGGGAACTTGAAGAAGAAGTCTTCATTGAATAACCAGAAGGATTTCAGTTGTCAGAGAACACATATTATGTGTGTAAGTTAAAGAAGGCCTTGTATGGTCTAAAACAGGATCCTAGAGCATGGTATTCTAGAATGGATAAATATTTACAATAGACAAGGTTCAGAAAAGGAAGTGCAGACAACAACCTCTACATCAAGGTAACTCAATATAGTATTTTATTAAATGAAGTTTATGTTGATGATATTGTTTTTGGAAGTACCGATGACAGGTTAAGCTAGAAATTTGCAAAGGACATGCATAATGAATTTGAAATTTCATTACTTGGAGAACTATCTGTCTTTCTGGGTATTCAGATACGTCAAAGAAACCAAGGAATTTTTATTTCTCAAACCAAGTATATTAGAGAAATGCTAAAGAGGTTCAGAATAGAATATTGCAAACCAGTTATCACTCCCATACAAACCAATTGCAAGTTGAGCAAAGATGGTGATTCAAAGTCTACAGATCAGAGGCAATACATGTCAATGATTGGTAGCCTACTATATGTGACAAAATCTAGACCAGATGTAATGCAAGAAGTTGAACAAAAGAGTTTGGATTATGGTATCCAAAAGGAAAGGATCTATCACTTATTGCCTACACAGATGCAGATTGGGTAGGTTGCATTGATGACGAATGAAGTAATAGTGGAGCATCGTTCTACTTGGGTGAGTGTTTAGTATCATGGATAAGAAAGAAACAATCATCAGTATCTTTATCTACAAACGAGGCAGAGTATATTGTAGCAACAACATGGTGTACACAAGTTCTATGGATGAAACAAACTTTCATAGATATACAGGTTGAGTATAATGATCCAATTACAATCTATTGTGATAATACAAGTGCCATCAATATCTCAAAGAACCCAGTGATGCACTTCAAGACGAAGCACATTCCAAGAAAGTATCACTTTCTACAGAAACAAGTTGCAAAAAGGAACATCATAGTTGAATATGTGGGCACAAAAGAACAAGTGGCAGACATATTTACAAAATCGCTTCCATGGGAAGCTTTTGAGTATCTTCGCTAGAGAATCGAAGTTATTTATACTCCAAAATGAATGATTTTGAATGCTTATCTTATATGTCTTAGATGTACACGAGGAAGCACCATAAATAGGATAGTTCAAGTTGGGAGATCAGACACGTTAGTTAGGGGGAGCAGCCCCGAATGGAAAGATACCTTTTCCATTGATGACAAAGGGGGAGATATTTATTAGATGTAGAGGACAGAGGCATGGTTACAGGGGGAGCATTGGTCACAAAGATGCATACATGGTTCTAGGGGGAGCATGAGTGATGTGATTTCAGTACTACATCAGATTGTTTCCATCAATGCGAAAGGGGGAGATTGTTGATTAATTGGGTTGTTTGCCATTGATGTCAACCCTTGAAGAAAGTTTGGTAGTGAATTTAGTAGCACAAATGTTTGGGTAATGATCCCAAGTTTGTTTGATGTATAATTGTATGTGTTTTGATATATTTGCAGGTAAGAATATTCTATATGAATAGTACATGTCATTCCATTTCCGATGGTATGTGGAACGTCACATAACTCCTCATGGTTTGAGAGTTATGGCCTTACGAAGTTGAAGGACCCTCATATGATTGGCTTGAAACCCCAAAAGGTCAAAGAAGTCAAAGTGCTTGCAAAGAAGAAATTATTTAAATAATAAAATGAAGTGACAAAGTCAAAGAGGATTATTTAAATAATAAAGTGAAGTGACAAAGGCAAAAAGGATTATTTAGATAATAAAGTTAAGTGACAAAATCAAAGAGGATTATTTAAATAATAAAGTGAAGTGACAAAGTCAAGGAAGATTATTTTAATAATAAAGTAAATAGAGAACTTTCTAATTATGGAAAGTGGTTATAAGAATGTTAACCCTAAAATGAGGAAAATGGTTTAAGTGGTCAAGTGGCTATTGGATACATGGACAAGTGGAAAATTGGGAAAAGTTGAATATAGGTAGCTATGTGGACAAAGTGACCTAGAAGATACTTTTAAGGAAGCTACTTGGAGAGTATAAATAAGAGGCAAGACTCTCTCATTTTAATAACACTTGAGAATATTGAATATCTACAGGTGACTGAGGCAACCAAAGGATATCTAATCCAAATTTCAAAGGAAGGTGAAGTAAAGAAGGCTGAAATTCAAGGGAGGATAAATTCTTTTGATGATGCTTTCTAAGGTATGTTATTTACAAGCCATCTCACCATTTTCGCAATAACTTTGTTTCTAGAATGACTCAGACCGTGAAATTGGGAGGACATTGAGGAAACATACCCAAGTAGTTGTGGTACAAACTTCAGTTTGTGGGTCATTGTATTTTTGGAGTTACACTCCGTGTAAAATAGGGTTTGTGGCTAGTCCTAAAACTAGTCTAAAACAAGTGTTTCAGGTAAAAACATCATAACTTCTTCATAACATATCCAAATTCAGTAAGACCAAATTTCTTGGTTAGATTATAGTCTGTAGCATTCTGTGTAAAAAAATTTGATCCATACAACAAATATTCCGTCCGGGGCATGCTCTACAAATTCGTTCTCTAGAATAAGCCATAATTCAAAAAGGTATACCATTTTTGCTATAACTCCTTTTCTGAGAGGTTCCAAGTAGTGGCACTTGGAGGAATTGCATAAAACACACTAAAGAAGATTGTGTACAATTTTCATATCTTTATTCATTACACGTACATAGTTATGATTATTTCAAGTTAGGGTTGTTGACTAATCCAAATCTAGTCATGTGAGACTAAAGTAAAGTTTGATGAAAATGATAGTCTCTTGTTGTTAAAGTTAAGGAAGGTTTGCAGGTTGAGGTACAGGTTGGTGCATGGTTGATGCACTTTTTTATGGTACAATTTGATTACAGGTTATTTGGTACAGGTTGGTGCATGGTTGATGCACTTGTTTATGGCACAAGTTGATTACAGGTTGAGGTACAGGTTGATACATGGTTCAAGTTATTGGTACAGGTTGTTTGGTGCAGGTTTATTAGTACAGGTTTATAGCAGTATATCTCACAGTGATAGTGTGACAGTGGTTCCATCATTCTACTTATACACCAAGGTGGTTGGATGGGGCAAGGACAGGTGGTTGTAGCCACCTTCCAGTTGTAGTCAGAGAACATAGAGTGTTATAGCCTCCTTCTGGTTGTAGCCAGAGAAATGGGGAGTTGGATATTCTCTCAGGTTGTAGCCTGAGAAACTAGGGGGTTGGAGCATCCTTCTAGTTGCATCTGGAAAACAAGAAAGTTGGTGCTTCCAATGAATGTAATTCTTCAATACATATAAGAAAAAACATTATGTAGTTTTCTCTCGGTTTGGGTTTCCATGTAAAAACATTGGTGTATTGTGTATGTGTATGATTGTTCATTTGTTCATTATTTATTTACTCTGCAAATATTTGATGATAATGCTACATTGATATAACACTTGCTACATTGATATAACACTTGCATTATATGGTTAAAAATGATTAGATTTCTCTATTATTGATTCACCCCTCTATCAGTAATCCAACAATTGGTATCAGAGAAGGCTCCTTCAGAAATCAGTTTAACCATTGAAAGGTAGATCATGGAGAGAAACAACATGTATAAAAATGGAATACCATGGTTTGATGGACATAAGTATGCCTTTTGGAGCATAAGGATGAAGACATATATACAAGAACAAAGATTTGAAATTTGGCAATCAATTATAGATGGATACACAACACCAACAGTTTCGTCGACAAATGACAAAGTTATGAAACTCGATCAGAATAATTCCAAAGCCACAAATGCAATTCTAAATGTTCTTGGAGAATCGGTATTCACCAAAGTTTCACATTGTAAATTCACTAAAAAGATTTGGGACAAAATTCGAAATATTTATGAAGGAGATTCAAAATTCAAAGAAACAAAGCTTCAAACTTACAGAGGTCAGTTCGAACAACTAAAGATGAAGGAAGATGAGAACATTGCATCTTACTTTTTATGAGTCGATGAAACAGTAAATGCAATCTGGGATTGGGAGAAGAAATCAAAGTATCTGTAATTGTTCAAAAGGTACTAAGATATGTTCCTATGAGATTTGACCCTAAGATATCAACACTAGAAGAAAGAGTAGATCTAAAATCAATAATCATGGACGAACTACATGGAATCTTCACAGCATATGAAATGAGAACTAAACAGGAAAATCTAGATATAAAAGAAACAACCTTCAAAGCATACAAAAGGTCAAAAAAAAAGGGAAAGAAAAAAGAAAAAGAACATAGAAACAACAATGACGTATCGGAAGATGATGAAGAAGTGGCCAACTTTGTCAGAAGATTGAACAAGGGAACCAACGATAGGTATATAGTTACACTTCCTTTGATTTGTTTTAATTGTGATGGTATTGGTCATTTTTCTAACAAATGTCCTCATAAGAAGAAGAGAAATGATGAAGGTTACTCAAATAGAAAACAAACATATGAAGGAAAAAGAACCACAAAGAAAGTTTTCAAGAAAATATTATGCACCAAAGAAGACATCTCATCATCATATGAAGATGAAGTCAATGACAGTGAGACAAAAAGAGTTCTATTCATGGCAGTAGAAGACTCTGATAAAGAAGACTCCGAAGAAGAATATGAAGAGAATGAAGAAGAATATGAAGAGGCAGAAGTTGACTATCGAGAAGAATTGTTGTGTGCCATAGAAGTTATGAGAAGAGAAAAGAAGAAAAATAAGAAACTACAAGAGGAACTAGACAAGAAAGAAGACACTCAAGAACTAGAACAAATGATCACAAATTTGAAGGTTCAAATTGAAGAAGATAAAATAATTGAAGAAGCACTCAAAGAACAACTAGAAGGACGAAACAAGATCATTAGAAATTTAGAAGCATAAATTGTCACATTAAGAAAGGATCTTCAAAAGAAAAATATGCAGAATAGCTCAAAATTTTTGAATGACATTATCAACAGTCAAAAACCTCATCATGACAAGTATGGACTTGGATACAATCAGACAGAAAAGGGATCAAGCTCCAAAACAAAAAAAACAAGAAACATTTCCAAAAATCTATGCAGAAACAATCAAAGGGGATAGGAAGGTCTACAAAGAAAATTATAGGGACACTCCTCCACCAAGAATATTTAGATTTCAAAATCAACGACCGACAGAAACAGATAGGCCTTAGGAAGAAGAAGGATTCATAAGAGTACCTCCTTTCAAAATATCTTCAACTCCCCAATATTAAACTATATTTTTTGGTTTATGTTATGCATGTAATAATTTTGTACATAAAGTTGTGAACTGCAGAGCTAACAAAAGGAACATAAACTACTTTGAAAGTCATAGAAAAAGGGGTTATTCAAGAAGGCCTAGTAAAACAGAGAGAAGAAGTTACAACAGGTTTGAATCTTTGAGGACTGAAGTGGAATGCTACAAATGTAACAACTTTGGACACATGGCCAAAGATTGTAGAATGGAAGTCTCTCTTAGAGAACCACAATAGAACAACAACAATCATAGACAAGAACCTCATAAAAGGAAATGGATAAGAAAGAAGAATCAGTATAGCAATGAAGAATTCACACTCACTGTACAATCTAAGTAGAAGAAGATTTGTTGGTATGTTGACAATGGATGTTCAAAACACATGACAAGTGATAGAGACATGTTTCTTACATTAAGAAAGGAAAGATATGGATCAGTCTCCTTCAGAAATGATGATTCAACTAAAATCATTGGAAAAGGCACAGTCATAATTGGGAACAAGAATACCAAGGCAGAAAATGTTCTACTAGTAGAATATATGAAACATAATATTCTAAGTGTGAGTCAAATGTGTGACCAAGGTCATAAAGTTACTTTCGATTCAAAAAAGTGCGAGATACAAAAAGAAGGTTCAAGAAAATTGATTGCAACAGTTGCGAGAACTTCAAGAAACATATATGTATTAAGTGAAACTGGAAATGAAAAGTTTTTCCTAGGAAAGGAAGATGAAAGTTGACTATGGAACAAAAGAATGGGTCACATACATTTTGATAACCTTGTCAAATTCAACAAAAGGGAAGCAGTTAGAGAAATGCCCTAGATCACAAAACCAACCAAAAATTTATGCAAGCATTGTCAACAAGGAAAGAAAACAAAGAAAAAGTTTAAATCAAAAGAATATTCAACGACAAGACCTCTAGAAATTGTGCATACTAATCTAGTTGGACCAACTACAACAAAGGGTTTAAAAGGCGAGAAATATTTTATGTTATTAGTTTATGATTATACAAGAATGACCGTAGTTTTCTTTCTTAGGAACAATTCAGAATCTTTTGAAAACTTCAAGGTCTACAAGGAAATGATTGAAAATGAAATGGATTCAAAAATCAAATGCTTGATATCTAATAATGGAAGATAGTTCACTTCAAAGGAATTTATGGACTACTGCAGCAGGCATGGAATGAAAAGGAAATTATCCATTTCTAGGACACCTCAATAGAATGGACTTGTTGAAAGAAAGAACATGACAGTACATGAAATATATTGAACAATGCTAATGGATTCCAAATCGATAGATATGTTTTGGACACATGCAGTGCATACAACGGTTCACATTCAAAAAAGAGTAATGCTTAAAAACAACACTTACAAAAATCCCTACGAGCTATGGAAAGGAAGACCAACAAATGTGAAGCACTTCAGAGTTTTTGGAAGAAAATGCTACATCAAAAGAGAAGATGGAAGAATGGGAAATTTTGACTCTCATGTGGAAAAATGAGTACTTGTTGGTTACTCAAGTACAAGGAAAGCATACAAGTGTTACAACCTGAGATTGAACAAAGTTGTGGAAAGCATCAACGTAACAATTGATGAAACATGTAGACAATAATTAAACGAAGAAGAAAATGAATCAATAGAACAACTTTAAGAAGAAGAAGTAAAAGATGAAGAAGGGGAAGATGAAGAGGATGTGACAGAAGAAGAAGAGCAAGTTCAGCAAGTGCCTCCAAAGACACCTAGCAAACGAGTATAGAAGAATCATCCTCCAGATCAGATTATCGGAAACAAAGATGCAGGAGGTGAGACTAGAAGAAGAATTCATTCACCGGAACAAATGCACCTAGAACTCTCATCTATGATTGAATTTATCTGTTTTGAAGAGGTAAAAAATGATGAATTTTGGAATAAGGCCATGCATGAAGAATTGCATCAAATAGAGAAAAATGACACTTCGGAATTGGTTCCAAGACCAAAGGATAAGAATGTGATCGGCACAAAATGGGTATACAAGAATAAATTAAATGAATATGGACATGTTACAAGGAACAAAGCTATATTGGTATGTAAAGGATATGCATAGGTTGAAGGAATTGACTTTGAAGAGACATTTTCCCCAGTTGCCAGAATGGAAGCAATCTGATTGCTTTTAGCTTATGCATGCTCCAAAAAATATTAAAGTGTATCACATGGACGTAAAATCAACTTTTCTAAATGGGGAACTTGAAGAAGAATTCTACATTGAACAACCAGAAGTATTTCAGTTGTCAGAGAATGCAGATTATGTGTGTAAACTAAAGAAGGCCTTGTATGGTCTAAAACAGGATCCTAGAGCATGGTACTCTAGACTGGATAAATATATACAGCAGGCAGGGTTCATAAAAAGAAGTGTAGACAACAACCTCTACATCAAGGTAACTCAATATAGTATTTTATTAAATGAAGTTTATGTTGATGATATTATTTTGGGAAGTACTAATGACAGGTTAAGACATAAATTTTCAAAGGACATGCATAATGAATTTGAAATGTCATTACTTAGAGAACTATCCTTCTTTTTGGGTCTTCAGATACATCAAAGAAACCAAGGAATTTTTATTTCTCTCAGAGAAATGTTAAAGAGGTTTAGAATGGAAGATTACAAACCAGTTGTCACTCCCATGCAAACCAGTTGCAAGTTGAGCAAAGATGATGATTCAAAGTCTACAGATCAGAGGCAATACAGATCAATGATTGGTAGCCTACTATATGTGATAACATCTGGACCAGATATAATGTGGGAAGTTCGACAGGTGGCACAATTTCAAGCAACACCAAAGGAATCACATGTATTAACAGTGAAGATGATTTTCAGATATCTCAAAGGAATAGAAGAGTTTGGATTATGGTATCCAAAAGGAAAGGTTCTATCACTTATTGCCTACACAGATGCAGATTGGGCAGGTTGCATTGATGACCGATGAAGCACCTGTGGAGCAACATTCTACTTGGGTGAGTGTTTAGTGTCATGTCTAAGAAAGAAACAATCATTTGTATATTTATCTACAACCGAGGCAGAGTATATTGCAACATCAACATGTTGTACACAGGTTCTATGGATGAAACAAACTATGAAAAATATACAGGTTGAGTATGATGAACCCATTCCAATCTATTATGATAATACAAGCATCATCAGTATCTCAAAGAACTCAGTGATGCACTCCAAGAAGAAGCACATTCTAATCAAGTATCACTTTCTACGGGAACAGGTTGCAGAAAAGAACATCAGAGTTGAATATGTGGGCACAAAAGAACAAGTGGAAGACATCTTTACAAAACCGCTTCCACAGGAAGCCTTTGAGTATCTTCATCATAGACTCGAAGTTATTTATACTCCAAAATGATATCTTTTGAATGCTTATCTTATATGTCTTAGATGTACATGAAGAAGAACCATAAAGAGGATAGTTCAGGTTGGGATATTAGACGAGTCAGTTAGGGGGAGCAGCCCCGAATGGAAAGATACATTTTCCATTGATGATAAAGCGGGAGATATTTATCAGATGCAGAGGATAGAGGCATGGTTCCAGAGGGAGTGTTGGTCACATAGATGCAGGCATGGTTCCAGGGGGAGCATAAGTGATATGATTTCAGTACTGCATCAGAGTGTTTCCATCAATGACAAAGGGGGAGATTGTTGATTAATTGGGTTGGTTGTCATTGATGTCAACCCTTGAAGAAAGTCTGGTAGTCAAATCCGGTAGAACACAGTTTTGGGTAATCAACTCAAGCTTGTTTGATGTATAATGGTATGAGTTTTGATATATTTGTACGTAAGACTATTCTATATGAATAGTACATGTCATTCGATTTCCTGTGGTATGTGGAACATCACATAACTCCTCACAGTTTGAGAGTTATGGCCTTACGAAGTTGAAGGACCCTCATATGATTGGCTTGAAACCCCAAAAGGTCAAAGAATTCAAAGTGCTTGCAAAGAAGAAATTATTTAAATAATAATGTGAAGTGACAAAGTCAAAGAGGATTATTTACATAATAAAGTGAAGTGACAAAGTCAAAGAGGATTATTTAAATAATAAAGTGAACTGACAAAGTCAAAGAGGATTATTTAAATAATAAAGCAAAGTGACAAAGTCAAGGAGGATTATTTAAATAATAAAGTAAAGAGAGTAATTTTTAATTATGGAAAGCGGTTATAAGAAGGTTAACCCTAAAATTTGGAAAATGGGTTAAGTGGTCAAGTGGCTATTGGATACATGGACAAGTGGCAAATTGGGAAAAGTTGGACATAGGTGACTATGTGGACAAAGTGGCTATCAAGGATGATTTTAAGGGCTAAATTTTGCTCATGGGATAATTTTCCATGGTTTTTCCCAAAAAAAGATTCATTATTCTAAAACTTATTCACCCAAACTCTATAGGATAAAATTATTTTACTTTTAAAATCGCTAAAATTTTATACAAACTATATAAAATCCTTAGAAATTTGAATATTTTTACAAAAATATCGCCAAACATTTGATAGTTGGCATATGGAGGATTTAAGATTCACCAAGGTTTCTACATTTTAAAATAAATTTACATCCTTAAAATCATCCTTGGTGGCTATGTGGACAAAGTGGCCTAGAAGATGCTTCTAACGAAGCTACTTGGAGAGTATAAATAAGAGGCCAGACTCTCTCATTTTAATCACGCTTGAGCATATTGAATATCTATAGGTGACTGAGGTAACCAAAGGATATCTAAGCCAAATTTCAGAGGGAAGGTGAAGTAAAGAAGGCCGAAATTCAAGGGAGGAGAAATTATTTTGATGATGCTTTCTAAAGTATGTTATTTACAGGTCATCTCACCATTTTCATAGTAACTTAGTTTCTAGAATGATTGAGACCGTGAAATTGGGAGGCCATTGAGGAAACATATCCAAGTAGCTATGGTACAAATTTCAACTTGTGGGTCATTGTATTTTTGGATTTACACTCCGTGTAAAATATGGTTTGTGGCTAGTCCTAAAACTAGTCTAAAACAGGTGTTTCGAGCAAGTACGTCATAACTTATTCATAACAAATCCAAATTCAGTAAGACCAAATTTTTCGGTTAGAGTACAGTCTTTAGTATTCTATGTAAAATTTTCAGATCCATGAAACAAATATTTTGTGCGGGGCACGCTCTACAAGTTCGCTCTCTAGATAAAACAAAATTCAACAAGGTATGCCATTTTTGCTATAACTCCTTTTCTGAGAGGTTCCAAGTAGTGACACTTGGAGGAATTGCATAAAACACACTATATAACATTGTGTACTATTTTTAGATCTGTATTCATTACAGGTACATAGTTATGCTTATTTCAAGTTAGGGTTGTTGACTAATCCAAAACTAGTCATGTGAGAATAAAGTAAAGTTTGATGAAAATGTTAGTCTCTTGTTGTTAAAGTTCAGGAAGGTTTGCAGGTTGAGGTATAGCTTGGTGCATGGTTGATGCACTTGTTTATGGTACAAGTTGATTGCAAGTTGAGGTACATGTTGATGCATGGTTGATACATGGTTCAGGTTATTGGTACAGGTTGTTTGGTGCAAGTTTATTGGTACAGGTTTATAGTATTATATCTCAAAGTGATAGTGTGATAGTGGTTCCATCATTCAACTTATACGTTAATTTGGTTGGACGGGGCAATGACGGGTGGTTGGACGGGGCAATGACAGGTGGTTGTAGCCACCTTCCGGTTGTAGCCGGAGAACATAGGGGGTTGTAGCCTCCTTCTAGTTGTATCCATAGAATTGGGGAGTTGGAGCTTCCCTCAGGTTGTAGCCTAAGAAACTAGGGGGTTGGAGCCTCTTTCTAGTTGTAGTTGGAAAACAAGGAAGTTGGTGCTTCCAATGAATGTAATTCTTCAATACATATAAGAAAAAGAATTCTATGGTTTTCTCTCACTTTGGGTTTCCACGTGAAAACACTAGTGTACTCTGTATGTGTATGATTGTTCATTTGTTCATTGTTTATTTACTCTGCAAATATTAGATTATAATTCTACATTTATATAACACTTGCATTATATGGTTAAAAAGGATTAGATTACTCTATTACTGATTCACCCCCACTCTCAGAAATCCAACAAAGAAAATACTAACTGCTCATAAGAAAACCAAGGAGAGAAAAACCTCAACCCACCACAATGTTGATGATTGCATCTGCATGAGACATTATCCATCTTACAAACCTGAGAGAAAGCCTCTAAGAGGAGTGTGTGGTTCCTATATGAGACAGAACTGGAATGTAGAGATGGCCTCCTCCTTAGAGACAGTTGAGAAAAACTCCAGATGATTCTCCTGTGTAACACAATGAGAAAGGACATCTGCAGAGTTGGATGTTCCTGTGGCTGAGCACAAGGTGAACATTTGAAATCCCAAACTGTTGGGTGCATCATCATGAGAACATAAATGAAGATGATGTATTAGCCTCCTCTGAGCAAAGAGTTTATGAGAAACCCCGGATAACTCTCATGTGTAATGCAGTGGGAAATAAGATATGTTTAGTGGGCGTTCCTACGGATGAGCACAAGTGAACGTGATGCTAGTGGTTGAGCACTAGAAGTGGTTCTTCTGTGTAATGAAGTGAACCATAGATATGGACATCCATATGGATGTGCCCCTAGTGGATGAGCACTAGTGGGTATATGATATCCCTTGCTATATTTTTCAAGGGTCAGACCAGCCTATAACCTTAATTGTAATGTAAAGGATACATGTTGGCCCCACCTTAATGTAATTGTTAATTAATGTAAAAGATATATAATCTAGTAAATATTAATTATATTATGATATAGACAGGTCGGCCATGTTGTGCCAATAGACAATTTTGTTGATAGGTTCAGTTTAGTATAAGTAAAGGTAAATTCCCCATTGAGGAATCATATCTTTCATGTGAGTTTGGAAATTTCAGCAAGTACATCTTCTTGGGAAAAGTGTGCACCTCTCTTTGGTGCTAGTCTTCTAGGGTTTGAGAACCCTCTTGCATGATAGGTATTATTGGTGGTGAAGGTATTTCTCTTGAATAATATAGCAAAGGATTTGGCAGGGTTTTATTCCCTTGTTGAGAAGGGTTTCCCAGGATACTTCTTGTGTTCTTGTGCATGGTGTTTCTTCTTGTGATCTTGGTTTCTGCAACATTATTGGTTATGGTTAAGACAAATGCTAAAATTGAATGAACTTCATGCTTAACCTTGCTCATAGAAAAATCAACATGGTATCAGAGAATAGGTCTTGAAGAATTCATTGCACAAATAACTTTAATCCATCCTCTCTCTCTTTTGTAGAAATCATACGACCCTCCTAGGGTTCCCAGAAAATCCATACGGCCTTCTCTTCTAGAGGTTTTCATCACTTGGCACTTAGAAGTTTGGGCTAAAAATGGCATAGGAGTGTAAGAACTCCTTCAGCGCACCTCCAATAAGATTTAGATCAAAATTCCAAGCATTTTGAAAATTTGGCCCTAGGGTTTCTAGGGTTTGGGTAATTTCTGCAGAAATTTCAATATTAGGGTTTTTGAAACTCATTGAAGGAGCTCTTTAGCTCACCATTGTTCTCCTATATTTCAAAGGATTATTGTTGGTAGTCATAATTCCAACAAAACCTAAAAGTGCTAGCCTAGCCTAGCTGTTAGGTTTTCTAGCCTAGTTGACAAAGGGTTGTGAAGAATCTAAAATTATGATGAACAAAACTATGATGGAATATAAGCTTGATGGATCAAGAAAATTCAAGTTCCTGGAAGACAAGACTTGAAATGAATACTTATTTTGGGTGATACAAAAAGGTGTCACTGTAACATACCTCCTTTAGGAAGATGTCAGAGGACAGAGATCAGCCATGTTCCATTGGAGAAATCATATCAACACCCTCAAAGGGATCTGAGTGCATTCAGAGGAACAATACACTGTAAGTGAAGACTCCAGGTTTGATTGTTGTAATTGTCATTCCTCTAACCTATATTTCTAAATTTTACTACATTACAAGTAGGTGTTGTAGCTGTGACAACAATCCTTAAATTGTTTTGATTCTAGAGATGTACTCATTATTCTACTTTAGGAGATATTCTTGTTTTGGCTCCTCTTGTTTTATTGTTCCAGACAGGTTAGGAACAAAGAAAGATGCTTATCCTTCAAAGGGAGTCACTTGACTTAGAGGGAGTCAAAACTATTTGAGAAAGAGGAAGAATAGAACCATCCTTGAGACAATCAATGCAATAATGCATGATCAGAATATTTCTATGATTCCATAGGCAGAAGCATGAATGACATAGTATATGTTCAGAACAAGAGGCTTCACCAGACTTTGAAAAACATAACTCCCAAATCTTCACCGGAGTGAAGCCTGAGTTTGAACACTTCAGGATATTTGGGTACCCAGTGTATTTGAATGTACCCAAAGAGAAGAAGTCAAAGCTAGACCCTTCAAGGAGAAAGGATACATTTATGGATAAATAGTGATTCATCAAAGACATTCCAGATATACATCCCTGGTTAGAGAAATATTGATACAAGAAGATATGTTTTCCTTGAAGAAGAGATAGCCTTTCAAAGATCCAAAGAATCTCAGATGGAGATTGACAGTGAGACAATACCTTCTCCACCTTCAACATTTCAGAGGGAGACAAACATTATTCCAGCTGATCCAATTTCTCTAGTTGATATGTCCAAGAGATATTGTAGTAGGGTATAAAATGCCTGACTAGAATCACTCTACAGGAGGCAAAGAAACATACAAGCCTCTCAAGGCACATCCCGAGAAATCAAAAGAGATTTTCAAGCTATCCTTCAGTCATGAGCCACTTCATTAATTTTGAGCCTCCTTAACTTAGAGAAACAACATGAGAACATGTATGGAAATATGCCATAACAAAATAATACCAGTATATATTAGAAGAATGAAGCTCAAGATATTGTTCAGAGACCAAAAGAGAAGTTTGTGGTAACTTCCAAGTAGATCTATAAGATGCATTTGATGGAAGTGTCGAGAAATACAAAGTAAGATCTATAGCCAAAGGATTTTCACAAAATAGAGGGAGTTGTCTATGATGAGACACTTGATCCAAAAAACCTAACACACTTCCATCTATACTACCATCCATGAGTTGGAAACTATATCAGATGGATGGAGTCTTGATGAGTTTGGGTTTTAACAACAATATTGTTGATTCAAACCTATATTATTACAGTGTTGGTGAAGAGAGCATAATTTTGATGACTTATTCATAAATCCTTGCTAGATACAAGTTAGCTTTGACTTCTGATTTCAAGATGAAGGATATGAGTATGATGCACTACTTCTTGGACAAGAAGTATGACAGAGGACCGATGAGATTTTCCTGAGTCAAGGAAAATATACAGTGGGAATATTAAAGAAGTTTGGTATGACAGAATGAAAAACCATCGTGATGGATTTGAAGAAAATGAATGATGATGATTCAAATGAGATTGATCCACAACTAATTGGATCATTAACATAACTGGTTAACACCAGATCAAATTCATGTTATGCAGTGAATGTACTTAGTCAATCCATGAGTCAGCCGAGACAGGCTCACTGGATAACATTAAATCATGTATTGAGATATATATGAGGCATAATTGGATATGGCCAGAGATATGCCTCCAGTGTGAACTTGAGTTTGTAGGATATGACGATATAGATTGAGAAGAGAGTACAACATACCAGAAGAGAACATCTAGTTGTTGTCTTACTATGAATTTTTCCATGATTTCCTGATGCAATAGGAAACAAAAACTTTATGGCCTTGAGTAGCACAGAAATAGAGTATATAACATCAAATGTAAGAATCCATATGGCTTAACAAGATTTTGACAGATTTACTTGACTGTGAGATGGATCCTATGATGATAACTAAGAGCCATATGTAAAGATCTTTGAGAACCCAGTATTTCCTGATGGATCGAAACACGATGAGATGAAATATCTTTATATCAGAGATATGATGCAGAGGAAAATAGTACATGTGCAGTACCTTCCTACACATGAGTAGATCGTAGACATCTTCACCAAATTAACTTGGTGAAGAATGCCTTCCTAGTTGAGAGGGACCGTTGATGATTCCATCCAAGACAAAGTTCAAAGTACATCTATGTGAGACTTTGCATGATGAAGAATGCCTCCCTAGCTGAGAGGGAGTGTTGATGATTGTAGCTATGTGAGACATTCTCCAGCTTACAAACTTGAGAGAAATCCCTTGAGAGGGGTGTTTGGTTCCTATCTGAGACATAACTGGAACGTAGAGATTCCCTCCTCCTTACAAAGAGCTGAGAAGAACTCCAGAAGATTCTCCTGTGTAATGCAGTGAGAAAGGAGATATATAGAGTTGGATGTGCATGTGGCTGAGCACAAGGTGAACGTGTGAAATCCCAAAGTGTTGGGTGCATCATCATGAGAACATAAATGAAGATGATGTATTAGCCTCCTCTAAGAAGAGAGTTGATGAGAAACTCCATATATCTCTCCTATGTAATGCAGTGGGAAAGAATATATGTTGAGTGGGCATGCATGTGGATGAGCACAGGTGAACATGATCATAGTGGTTGAGCACTAGAAGTGGTTCTTCTATGTAATGCAGTGAGCCAGAGATATGTACATCCATATGGATGTGTCCCTGGTGGATGAGCATTAGTGGGTATATGATATCCCTTGCTATATTTTTTAAGAGTCAGACCTGCCTGTAACCCTAATTGTAATGTAAAGGATATAGGTCGGCCCCACCTTAACGTAATTGTTAATTAATGTAAAAGATAATTAATTTGGTCAATATTAATTACATTATGAGATAGAGAGGTTAGTCCTGTTATTCCAATAGACACTTTTGTTGATAGGTTCAGTTTATTATAAGTAAAGGTAAATTCCCCATTGAGGAATCATATATTTCATGTGAGTTTGGAAATTTAAGCAAGTACATCTTCTTGGGAAAATTGCACACCTCTCTTGGGTGCTAGTCTTCCAGGGTTTGATCACCCTCTTCTGTGCTAGGTATTATTGGTGGTGAAGGTATTTCTCTTGAATAATATAGTAAAGGATTTGGTTGGGTCTTCTTCCCTTGTTGAGAAGGGTTTCCCAAGATACTTCTTGTGTTCTTGTGCATGTTGTTTCTTCTTGTGATCTTGGTTTCTGCAACATTATTGGTTATCGTTAATACAAATGCTGAAATTCAATGAACTTCATGCTTAACATTTCTCATAGAAAAATCAACACACAACTACCAAATGTAAATAGTCAAATCAATGAGGGGTTGGCCATATTAAAAACCCTTGACGAACAATTAAGGGACACTAGAGAGCCTAGCAAAGTCTCCCTGGCCACTTCTTTGGACATCCTTGTGAAGTCCATTGGAGGTTCCCAAGGTAAATTGACCTCTATCTCTAATTATAGGGCAAGAATGTATGAGTACTATAGAACTAGTTTGGACATAAACCAAGTCAAAGACTTGAGCATTTCAAAACAAAAAATATTGACTATATTTAGGGAACCTAGAAATGGATAAGAACTACCATTGACCAAGAAATCCCTCTCCATTGACTAGTGCATCCATCCCCATATTAGTCAAAACTGGATGGATAGGTGGTATATGGTATTTGATAAACCTCCCTGCAATAATAGGGAGTTGTCGTTATATTTTCTGAGAAAATTATTAGCTGAGATTATTTTGGGTAAACATGTCAACTAATTTGACATGGGTTGCTTCCATAGGGTTATTCGAGGTTCGCATGTTGGGTCTTCATCCCCCCAGGGGAAGGCCTGACCCCCTACCCAACATCCTCATGTTGCAAAGATCTTGAAACATATACAACTAGTCATTTCATCATTGAATCGTAGCCTAGTGCATCAAAGTAGCTTTGTTGCACTATCCTGGTAAGAGGTGCCTGCCAGTGACATTGATAGAGGGGTTGGAGCTTCAACATGCACAACAAAGTACAGTGAGGAAAGAGAACATGGACATAGCAGTCGTCCATGTGAACCTCATAGATGCACGAGTTGCGAGAAGACATGCTATGGGCCTATAAAGCCCAGTGGAAAACATAGCTTCATGGAGGAGGTTAATATTTTAACCCTCTCTATGTTCTTT